>CAOGCB010339914.1:0-17316 GCA_948266635.1 Cnidoscolus chayamansa
GGAAAAGGTTTGCAATTTGATGGAGGGATAAACCTTGTCTAATCAATTCTTGAAGAAGAGCTAATCACACTTGCTTACATAAGTTTATGGAGAGACTGTGTTTGTGAAGTAAGATGAGAGATCTACTTGCAGGTAATCATACTTGTTCATGAATGGATGCGTCTGCCATTGCAATTCAAAATATTAAAAGAAATTCAAATATAGAAATGTCTGGTGATGAAGGAAAAACAATAATAATTAATAAATTTCAAATATATACCAAAAGCTCAGATGTTGAGCGTCTTTCTTTTGGGTCCTTCTGCAAACTGAAAAAGACATTAGAATCCCATAGGAGAATTAGTAGTATCTAAGACGAAAGAAAATTACTAGTTCAATCTTAATATTAGAGTTGAGAAGACAAGTGTTCTAGAAGTATTATTTCATCAAAAGAAAACAAAGGCAGAGATGACATGCAAAAACCTTGTTATATCAAGTATTCCAAATAAAGATAAGATTTTTCCCATTAGATTGCTTGATACTCATAAGAATTAATCGGCATGCAAATGGACTTATCAATATTATCTTGAAAGCCTGAAATTACTCTTATAATTGAAGCAGCAAAAAGTGATATACAACATTTCTTTTGGAAGAACCACAATATTTAATGTTTACCATGAAGATATGAATGAGCAGAACTCTGGGGAAAATTCATCAGAAGGTGGGCAAGGTTCTGGTTGCTCAACAATAGCTTCCATAAGTTCAAAAAGGTTAGCCTCTTCACCCTGGTCTGGAGGGGAATATGGGAATTGACCAGTTGCACACTCCAGCATTATTATACCCACGCTCCAAATGTCGCTTTTGTAGTCGTACGATCCTTCACTAATTTCACTGCTAATTCTCTCAGGCTACGAAGCACAATTACACATGAATAAGTTTTAAATACAAGCAAAATAGTGGGTACACTCTACACTTTGCAGCCAGGGGCAAAGAGGAAAAATTCTTGCAGAAAAGAAAAAGAAATTAGGCACTACCACATGTACAATTAAGGACAACAATACAATTAAATACTCACAGACATGTAGTGGTATGTACCAATGTAAGTATTTGCCTTCCCAGAGGTACTTGCCATTATTGTACTCACACCAAAGTCCGCGATCTTGACTTCTCCTTTATGATTTATCAATATATTGGAAGGTTTCAAGTCCCTGTGAATAATATGTTTTTCATGATGAAGATACAATAAACCCTGGAGCACCTGCAAAAATTTAAAATAATATTATATATTAACAAAATAATTTGGCCACAAGAAATCTACTATAAATAACCGCAGTTAATGGGTCTTGAGTTTCCAAATATTTCACCTGCTTACTAATGGCAGCAAGATATGGTTCTGTAATTTTTCTATTTTTTTTCAGATGCTCAGCCAAAGATCCACCATCCATATACTCTAAGATAGTTAATATGTCACCGTTGCTATAGAATGACTCATAAAACTTGACCACATATGGACATTTTGTGGT
The DNA here is from genome assembly GCA_948266635.1 of Cnidoscolus chayamansa. Classification (NCBI taxonomy): domain Eukaryota; kingdom Viridiplantae; phylum Streptophyta; class Magnoliopsida; order Malpighiales; family Euphorbiaceae; genus Cnidoscolus; species Cnidoscolus chayamansa. The sequence continues at coordinate 1,500 of CAOGCB010339914.1, forward strand.
TAGATTAATTCTTAATTCTCTAGCAATTGCTTTCCTCGCCTTCTCCTCTATCTTCAGCTCTACAACCTAAATCAAACAAGAATCGCGAAATTCATGTTAGAAAGTGTCAACGTACTACTTGTTGGAAAATAGAAAAGCTGGAATTTTCACAATGACACTGTAGAAGCTTAATATTAACATAGCGAAAAGAGACAAGTCCGGAGAAAAAACAAAATTTCATTACTAAAACCGAGGATATACAAAACACAAGGATGAGAGCCTTTTTTGCCTTTCTTTTCCACCTCATTTTCTAAAATCTCTCCAACTCTCAGCTCTCTCTCTTTACCAGCAACATTCTCTTTCCTTTTATAGAGAAATATGGCTTCCCTTAGTCAAGAAATGCACATATTACACCATACTTGAGTATGGCCAAGTTGCTTTGCTCGTACACAAGGATCTTCGCCTACTAGCAAAGATAATAATCACTACATCTCAAGTAAGGGTCTCAACAACTTCCATATGATTTCTAAAGACTGAAACATATGGGAAAACTCTAAGAATAGTTTACATCATTCCCTCTCACATGCTTTTTGAGCAAGGATAAGAAATCTATATTTGAACTCTGGCCTCTTAGTCGGATAAGCTCTCATAGCATATAAGAAACCACTCAACTTAAAATTAAAGCTATTATCAATGAATTCGGAGGATAATTTGAATCTCTATCAGAAAATAACGGCAATATATAAATCAAAGAAAGAATATTTTTCCTGGAAAAGAAAAGTGCAAATCTGAGAATGGTAAGAACCGATAAAAGAAAGGTGGTTCCTGAATGCTACATACCTTTAATGCAAAAAACTGTTCAGTCCATTTATGTCGCACCAGTTGCACAATTCCACTACTTCCCTTTCCAATGACCTTAATGGCTTCTAAGTCAGCCAAAGCCAACTGGTGATCTGGTGACTCTATAGGAGGAGCCTGAAAACCGGGCAGAAACATTAAGAAATAGTACTTAAATCTAATAAACATCACAGATTATAAATTTTTATACTAATTATTGCTTCATTTTGACTCTTTTTGAGATTTGGTATATAAACAACAAAATAGATCCATTAAATCTGCTGTTACGAGGCACGATCTGAAGTTACTAATCAAACACTTTCTTCTTATAATCTGAAGTTACTAATTAAACAGTCACAGATCACTTTCTTCTTCATTTACAACAATATTTCAACAAAATCATATCAATTGTAGGGGAAGCAGAACCAATGAAAAAGTCCTGATAAGAATAAAAAAACATATATATACAGAACTGATCACATTAAGAGAGCCATACTGCTACGGTTTCAGTTTGCGGGACAATTCGAATTCCATCGCGATTGACGCGGAGATCACCATCGACAAATGTACCGCTTCTGGTTCTGCCAGCGATCCGCCACAAGCAATCAGAAAAAACTGCAATAAACTTAAACGAATAGTACACAGAGAGAATGAGAAGAGAATTGCAGGCTTACAGGAACTCGGCGACAGAAACACCGTGAGGAGAGGGAGGGAGAGAGAGGTGGAGGTCCACTGCAAGACCGTTCAAGGTTCCCTTTGCCTTGGTCTTCATTATAATTGGTGTTTGGTGATGTCCTTACGCGGAAGTGTAACAGACTTGCAGCTCCTTGAATCGGAGTAGTTTACGATCTCAGCTAAATTGCACCAGCCGTCAACCTCAGTCAACTTTATTTTATTTCTCTCTTTAAATTTTAATTTCTTATTATTAAAATAATTATTATTAATTTATATTTTATTATTTCTCTGTTATTTTTAAATAATTTTTTTTAAAAATAATTTAAATTAAACAATTAAATTTATATCAGTTCTTTTAAGCATTGAATAGTTCGTAATATTAAAATCCGAAATTACATAATAAACCTTATTTTTCTTCTCCCCACGTGATCTCTTCATCTTTGACTGAAGAAAAGCTTCTTTCCCTGCAAATTCACGTCTGCCAAAAGTAAACATTAAATGGGTTTGCAAAAAAAGGACGTGTCAACTGATATTTTGACAAATTTTAGGGATATTTTCAACTATAAATATTTGTATGAAGGCAAAGAAGTGTTATTGCACACCAGTACTCACAAGAATTTGAGGGGATTTTCTCACACCCACTTCCAAAAGTCATACCTACTTTCTTTCTTTACCACTTTTTTTCTTTCTTGTATGTATTCTCCTTGAAGCAAAAAGATGTTGATAATGGATTATTGCCAATTGAGATTATCTACCGTATCTGTATCAAGAAGAAAATCAATAATTTAAAAAAAAAATAGAAAGATATCAAATTTTAGGAATAATCAAATATGATAACACCAATATACTGCATAAATTTGATATATGTATATAATAATATTGTCAAAAACCACTTGACTGAGATTTTGCAGACTCAAAGAAATCAGATTGGCTTCATTTGGAGAAGAGCACATACAGACATTGCTAATAGCGGAATTGCAAACTTCTACCTTGTAATAAAAAAAAAAAATCAAAATCCAAAGCTGGGGCCAGCTTAAAAGTTAGAATTAAATATTATCTGAAATTGCCGTCTTCAAGTAACCTGCATTATTAGAAAACATTTATTCAAGTAAAAGGATACTAATTCCTGGCACTCTCCCCTCCACAATCTCCACTGCCGTATCAGCATTCTATCATCTTATAGAATCTAATCAACAGCGATGAAATGTTAGGTTGGCCGACCAAATGCGTAGGGTGAATGTTAAATGGCACCCATTTCCTTCTATTCTTTTTAGGCAGATCGGGTGAATGTTAAATGGCACCAATTTCCTTATATTCTTTTTAGGCAGATCGGGTTATTAAAAAATAGATTGAAGCTAGTATAGAAGTTACTCGTATTTTCAACCATGCAAGAAGAATGGCCATGAAGAATAAACTATTTACGTATTCTACGAGGTTTAGATTATCATTATTGTTATTATAGTTCTTACCATTATAAATGCATAAGATGTTGATGTTCATGGTTTACGATAACCGAGTTTGAGAAAATAAGGCATCGTAAATTTTACTTCTTTTTCTAGTAAGATTGAGCACAACAAATACAACTGCTGCATCTGATTGAAAAAAAAAAATAGAGCCATGGACTTGTCTGGGTGTGGCGACCGACAACAAAATGGAAAATGGGGAAAGTTTTTAATGAACATTGATACATATCAAAATCAACCACATATAACTGCAACTATATTATCTATCTACAGACCTATAACACTTCTACAAAAGCTACTATGACATGGCTGTGGCCTGTGAGCTTGAGAAATGCTCCACATGGAATGAGATGAAAAGCTACTCCCATCGTTCAAGAATGCATGAATGATCAATTGGGTATCGAACCTTCTAATATCTATATGCTAACCCTGATGGTGGTGGCGCTGGTGGCATCCTATTGGGTGTGCGGCGGCTGCTATTTGTGCCCGTGCTTGCTTCACCATTTTGAGGTGGGTCACTGTACCGCCTACTGTGAGACCTTAGTGGGTCGGCACGGCCATTAGCTGCAGCTTCAAATGCAGTCCTCCAGTCCTCGCCTCCTGCAGATCCGCTTGTTCTTGGGCTACTTTCTGTGCAAATTTAACATTCCAAAGTGCATATAAGTGATTCGGAAACACAAATTACAGATTTTTTTCTTGTAAGACAGATTTTTTTTAACCGGCTTTTACCTAAAAAGTCTATCAGAAGTTATTTATGTTTAGCCATTACTGTTATGAAATGGAAAATTCCAACTAACAGGAATTCCTCCTAGATGTTTTGAGTAGTAGTAGCAAGGAAAAAAAAGGCACCCTAAAATAAAATAAGCATTTTACTTGGTTAACAAGAATAACAAATCAACTAAAGAAATGATCCTGATAGTTCTTTCATGTGAATTGCATTACTGAGACTAAAACAAAAGCAAATCTACACATGCTAGACAACTGTGTTGATGCACATATCATACAACACAGCAAACAAAGAGGTCGATTGGAATGCTCACAACCAACATTACCTGCTCCACCACCATCATTGGACCAGCTGGATGCAGCTGCTGCTCGATTATCATGGATGCTTAGTTGCCGTACAAGTTTTGAAAGAAGAGAAGCCTGCTTCTGATAACGCTCTCTTTTACGCTTTACATTCTGATCCTCCTGGAGCAGTTCCTCAATCCTTGTGGTGCTTTGTGCACTATCGCCACCAAAGCCAAAGCATGCAGTATTACTAACAATTCAGAAACCGCAAAACAAATATAGAAACAGAAGTTTCAACTGTACTCGAGGCTTAAGATTTTGTTGATCACATGCATGCAAATAAGAAAAATTCTACGAGAAATATGTCATAAATACAGAACGACAAGATCAATAGTTTGCATTTAAGTAAAAGAAGATATTAAACATTTGCAAGTCAAGAGAGCCACAGGGGGTGGGGGTGTGGAATACCAACCTAATGGAACTATAAAGCTGATTAAGCATATCTTCTCTAGCTTTTTCTACCTGGCAAAGAACAACTGCCTGCTCAACCATAAAAGTCTATGAATTAGACAACATATAAATATATGTATATATATATAAACAATAAAGCTAATTGCTGCAAAGGCAGTTATTATTGGCAAAAGGAACTACTTTTGGGACATTGGCTGCAAGGCTGTTGAGAACGGCTTCAACATAACCACGCACTTCTTGAGACATCCACCGGAGCTCTTCTTCAGGATCTGCAGGCCTTCTAGTCATTGTATCCTACAAAATTGTGCAAGAAATTAGCAAGATATGTTTTCAATAGGTGTCCTCGAATAGCATTTTGTTTCTTAAAAATTAAACTGGGCAAGTATAAAGTCCCAACTCACAGCAGCCGCATGAAATGATTATTACCTACTTGTGCTATCAGTTAAGCAAGACAATAGAAATCAATGTTTAACAATGAGTAACTCACAAGTGAACCATCAGAATGACTCTGACGCATTGTCAGTCCGGATTCACCAATAACTTGACCTCCTTTAGACTGGATGACATTTCTCAGCTTGTTTAGCCACTCAACCTTGTCAGCCACACTCTCGGCTTTTAAGACAACAGCACTGTGCGCTGCCAGAAAAAAAAAAGGATAATCAATTATCAAACAGGGGGAGTAAGGAAGCATCAAAACAAGATAGAGAGGCAAAGTCAAAGAAAAACATTAATACCTTTAAGGACAGTCTTATATGGAACCCGACTAGTTATCTTGAAAACAAGACTGGCTCCTTTTTCAGGACTTGGTCCATTTGCCTTTTTATCCTTTGAACTCTTTGATGAGGTTTCTTCTTCCTCAGAAACTTCCTCAATATTGCATTCCTGATAGTTCATCCAATGATTAGCATGCAGACAATTAACAATAAGAGCACTAATTCAAACTCAGTTACTGCAGAAAACAAAAGGGCAGAAACAATGCAAGAACTCACTATCAAACATGCATTTAGATCACCAGAAAATTAGTCCTATAAACGTAGGAAGAAATCTTAAAACCAACAGGAATTAAATCAAGGCACTTCAAAATTCAAAAAGCATCTTCTAATAAAGTAAATAACTTCAAAATCAACAAAAGTTTATCATATGTCTGAATCTACACCTTTCCTGTGTACCAAAAAAGTTCTAAAAACCCATAACAATGTCATGGAGAGGATTTAACCATAAATATATGAATGCTTGAATAAATAACTGACAAGTAACTCAAGTTTCAGGTTATGGCAATGAATGGGAAGTTATTTATTTCTTCATTTTGTAAATGAGAATTTTCCTTGTCCTATTAAGGTTCTTACCTCCAAAGTAATGACACCATGGAAATGTCTTTCTTCCTGCTTTTTGGTGTAACCAAGCTGCATTACAAGTTTAAAACATTATAAAATATCATGCCAATGAAGGAATAGGTTTGAGTGAAACAACGCAGATATGGAAACAGGCATATGCAGAGACTTGATAAAGAGGGCCACAAATTTTGCTTTCTAATTACAGAGCCATTCTTCAGTTACATCAAAATTATAAAAAGGCAAAAAATGCAAATGCCAAAATTCTGATAACTTCACTTTTTAAGACAAAATATACAATTGTATGATGTATTGAATCAGAGAAGTCATATTTGTTTTTCCATTTTCAAATATTAGAAGTATATTATATTTAAGTGAACCACTCCACAATAATCCTACATTTGGGGGGAGCCAGTAATGTGGTGCTATAAACTACAACTTTGCAAGAGCCAGAAAAGTGAAGGTAGAATCCACATGAGCAAAGAATCATTGACAATGATAGACCAGAAAAGATAAGCTATCATGCATTCACTTCATGGTAGCCAAAGGATCATATGTTAACAAACCTTGCCACTTTTTTCATTCAATACAAACCACCTCCTACTCCAACCATTTGTTTTTCCACTTTTCTTAAATAAGAATCCTGCAGTACAGAATAAATTTGGTTATGAGCAGTTAAATTGCATAGATATTATGTTGTCAAAAGCACATTCACAAAGAAATTTTACATTTTCAAAGGGAAAAAGACTTTAATAAAAGACACTTCCACAAGGGCTCTAGTCATCCAGTAAGCAGTAACCATTAACAAAATGCACCCAGAAAGAGGAAAAAGGAAAGAAAAGCCATAAACAATAGTTAGAAATACAGTTCTTGCCACCACTCATAAAAGAGAAGGGGGATTAAAGAAAGAAAGAAGGAAAGAAAAAGAAAGGTAACCAACTTTTTAATTAAAAATCCTGCAGTCCAGTTGATTAAAATTGGAAGCTAAAAAAGATTAAGAAAAAGAGCAACTCAACAAAAGAGAAAAAAAGTCACTCCTTTAATGTAGGGATGAGCAGAATTCAGTTCAAACGAAAAAAAAAACAACCTAATCAGTATAATTCAGTTCATATTTTTATTTTGAGAAATTTGGTTTATGCAATTCAGTTTTCTTCTTAAAAAAATCTCTTGAATTGAACCGAATATTTTGCTTTTTAAATTAACAATTAATCAGCCTCAAATTGGAGTTAAATGTAAGAAATATAACTGAAATTAGTAAAAAATAAGTCCTAAAAGAAGCCCAAAACCTAACCCAACCGATTCGTTTTGATCTGCTGCAAAATGCAATTTATTTATTTCAATTCAATTTTCTACCTGATTTGGTTCAGTTCAGTTTGGTCTGCTAACAATTTTAGTTTGATTCAGTTCTTTGATATTCCAAACCAAACCGTGAAATGGTCACCCCTACTTTAATGAGCTCAAGTAATTGCACGTTACACAAGCTCATGCCAACATCTTCTTCATCAATACAAGCTTCCTTTTACAAGGACAATTTTTTTAACTTCCTCATTCACTTTCAATTTGGAACAATGAAAATTTATGTTCAATGCTATCCTTCTCCACTCATAAATAGATGTAACTTGCATCATAGTAAAAGTTTACAAGCCTCAAAAAACCAACTCTTCCTTGTGCATATTTACTTGAGTTTTATATTTATCCCACCTAAGAAGCAAACAAGGATTCAGGAGAAATGTCCTATAAATATCCTTTTTTGCTTTTCCATTCAATACAATTATGTATTGTATTCAAAATTTTTAATTGTCCAATAATTTTTTTCCTCTGTCATCAATATAGTTATTGTTTTTAAATTTTTAAAGACTCTCAGTGATTTATTTTAATATAAGAAAAAAATGTCTTTGTGTCTGGGTGGGGCTGTTGGCCTGAAACCAGTTAGAGGCAGGTGGGATCTGTAACCCCTGAGAGCCAACCTGACCTGATCCTGGTTCTGTTGGATCTCTTACCTGCAACTAACGATTCCAGGACTTTTTTTGGCTTGGTCAAACCCATGGATGGGGTCCACATAACACAACATGATGGAAACAGGAATGTAGAGATAACTCATAAATAATCAAGCAAGGAAATTATAGATATGCATTTGTGCAGTAGATGAAACAGATCATATAACTTCAGTATCCATATAGGAAAAAGATTCAATATTATTAGATGCCAATATTTAGAAAGATTGCGCACAAACCTGCTGTTATCTCACCACCAGGCCCAGCTGTTTTCAAGGCTGGTCCCTCCTGTGAATCTTTATCAGATTTTTCCTTCATTGATTTCAAGCTTCCTCCAGATTGCTGTGCTCCTGTTTGAGGACTAGTTGCCTAAGAGAAGATGTTGATGAGTTAATGATTACACAAAATAACATAAGAAACTATTGAAATTCAATCAATGCACTTGGTTTATAAAAGGTTAAATTCAGACCCTATTTAATATGGATTGTTCTGCTTCATTTGCCTTTTTGGAGGATTTGTTCTTTATCTCTTCCTCACGGCGCTGCCTATCCATTCTGGAAGCATAACATATGAAAGGATCAGACAGGCAAACAAAGATTGTTGGATAACAAACAGAAATGCTCTTTAAAAACAAAAATAATAAAATATAACATTTCACTAGATAAACAAGAGAAACCAATTTACAAAGAACATGAAGTTTTATTTTTTACATTTACCTATCTCATAAACAAGGTGACAATTAGGAGTGTTCATCGGTCTTGGACCGGACCAAATTGAGACTGAATAATAAAAAACTCTTCAAACCGAGGACAGGACCGAATATAAAATACATCAAACTTTTTAATTCAAATATAAATTATACAATCTGTACTATATTATATAAAATTAAACTTTTTATTTATTATTTTTTAAGTCCAAATTAATTTTTCATGTCACAAGCAATATTTGAAACGAAATGACAGTATATATAAAACTTCACCGGACTTAATTAGGCATTCTCCATTAGAAGGACTTAATTTTCTACTTTTGAGAACAAGAAAATAATTTTTATTTCCATATTTAGAATATATTATTTAAAACTAAGTTATTTCTTTTAAAATAATTTTTTAAGATTAAAAGTTTTAATTATCTATTTGGTCAACTGGTCCAGACCAGACCGGAGTTGGACCAGACTGGACCAAAACATTATAAAAAAAATTTTAAATCAAGGACCGGACCAGATTGGTCTGTCTCAGTCCAGTCTTCAGTCCGGACCGAATAACAAACAGCCCTAGGGGAAATACAGACACTAAAGGACCTTTAATTAGGACTGTAATATTCGATCAAAACCGAAAAACTGAACCGTACCAAAGCGATTCAGTTTTTTAGTATAATCAATTTAGTTTGGTTTTTAATCTATATAATTTTGATTTTCAGTTCATTTCAGTTTTTAAATGAAAACCAAACCGACTGATTTAAATAAATAACCCTTGATTTATTCAGGTCCAGCTTACAAATTCCCACTCCGCCCTTCTCTTTTCACCAACTCCAGCTCAATTCTCTCAAAATCAACCCAGCATCCAAATTGATGAACTGAACTGAAATGAGATTCTTCGGTTTGATTCTCTAAATGCTTCATTCGGTTCAGTTTTCAAAATTTTAGAATTTCACTTTTCAGTTATTTCAATTAGGTTTGAAATCGACCTGACTGATTACATATTCCTATCCTTAATTTCGATTGAAACATAGTTTCTTTTGTATACTCTTCTCAAAAAATTATCCAAGAAATTGTCTACAGAGAAGAATGATTGCAGTTAAGCATTTGATGGCAGCAAAATGTATATTCAAGGTACTAAAAATGGTAATAACGCATGTAATCCTCATTAGAGCTTTCAAACCAAACGTATTGCTGTAAATGTTTTATGATTTGCACTTGTCACCAATGATTAAAATGAGTTCCATCTTCTGGTTTGATATAGATGTTCTCAAGTTGCCAAATCAATAGCACTAAAACATAGTATGGAAAAGATATGGCACTCAATCAATCCCTTAGAATGGAAACAGCTTTAGAAACAATGAAATAAAATAGACTACTCAAAATTCATATTAAAGAAACAGCCTATACCAAACAAAGCATGAGATTAAGATTACCACTAAATGAGATTTAACAGAAACTAAACCAAAATTTCTTGGCGTATGGATTAAGAACAGACAACTAGAAAAGCCTAAGCTGAACTTTAAGAGGGATACATTTTACATTTGCAAACATAAGCCCCCAATTTATCTATTTCAATTAGAAGCATACCGTCTCTGCACCAGTCGGATGAAGTGTTGAGGTGGAACAAATGCACGCTCCATATCCACTAGGGCAACTACCATCTTTTTGGCTTCATTTTTAAACCCATCAAGTGCAGCACTTGCAATGGCCACAATCTAATTGAAAAATTAATTGAGATGAATAAATAATGACTAGGAAACACACAATGGCCACAATCTAGTTGAAAAATTAATTGAGATGAATAAATAATGACTAGGAAACATACTACACAAGGCAAATAAGAATGCACAATAGTAGTACCTCTCTCTTAAAGGGAGCATATCTTCCAAGACCAGGAGTTGCACTTGCTGCAGTAGATACTATATCCACCAGGACACGATGAACCTACATTAGCAGTCACCCAGACTTCACTAAAAGAACCAGGAAAAACAAGATGAAGATCAAAGCATTGCATGCTCAGATTAAATGTGCAGCAAGCATACCATGTGGCTCATAATAGAACCATGTCTGTCTATTAATGGATTTGTCTTCTTGAACAGAAAACTGCCTAGACTTCAGACATTGGGGAATAACAACATAAAAAGGGAGATTCCATGATAAAAATACTGAAAGTGATGTCAATAGTCTGATAAACCTAATAAATGTCATAGTGACAAGGAAATTCAAAATAAATATCAGCAATTTCAGAAGGGATATAACTTTGAAAAAATAATTTGCATGCATCTATTCAAGTTCATGCTGCGGATTCTAGCCTCTACAGTGCTTTTATCCATGAACTATCATGGATCCTCCAGATATCTGCATTTAGCAAAATGATCTTCAACTGTTGAGTGTTAATATGAGCATTAAATTACCACGACTAGTGATACATAGGCCAGAACACAATGGAAGTGCAAAATAGCCAAATAAGCAATACACATATATCATATTGGAGTAAAAGCTCCAAATTCTCTTACCATTAATTGAACTATTTGCTAGTTCAAATAAATATATCTTGGTTTTAATATATGAGCATTGAAGAAGCTATAGAAGAATATAAGCATAAACTTCATAGCACATATAGAGAAGTACCTCATCTACGCATATGCGTGCAGGCTCCTTTGCCAGCTCCAGTACACCTTTTATTAAAGACCTTAACCCTTTCTCTGGGGATATAAGATAAGGTTGATAACCATCCGCTTCAAGAACAATCTGATTTCATGAAATGAACTACTATAAAAGCATGTAAAAGCAATATAGTGAAAGGCAGAATATAAGATGAATCTGCAAATAAAAGCATACTCTTTTGACATTGCTCATATCAAAATGCCTATCTAAAGGGAGTTGCTTGATTCGGTTTGGAAAATTTCCCTCAAAACTTGCAACAACCTTCCAGCCATTACCCTGTCCAAACAAACGTGTTAAAGAACCATAATGATTTATAACAGAATATCCTGACAAACCTAACAACAAAGCAAGCTAAAAGCAGCCAAATTTCAAATGGTGTGTTCAGGTTGAGAAGGATATTTTAAATCACTATCATCTGTTAAATATTAATGTAAAACCACAGGCATGTTCAAGTTAAGAAACCAATTTTCATTTCCAGGAAGCCATTAATCACATCCATCATGCTTCAACCACTCAAATAACCTTGTTGACAAGACACATTGTCTTCTAGCTTACAGGAATTTGAGGCACATTATGAATTTTCAAATGCACAGAGTTTTATGTTAAACTACTAGATCTAAAATAGTAAAAAGATATAAAAGGACACAACAGAAGCAGCAACAGCATGCAGGTGAGAAAAGCAAGCTATCAAACTTTAGCCTTTCAGATTCCATTTTCAAGCATAAAACATGATTATAATTGTCTTGCATGTAGAGTAGGTGTCTTGCTAGAAGTTTCCTCTTACAATTCCAAGAAAATAATGACATATAAGCTACTTTTAATAGAAAATACTTACTTCACCACCTGCAAGATGCTGGAGGAATTTGTCCTCAAACTCACGGCAGAGTTCCAAAGCTAAAGCTCTTGTACCTTCAGAACTACTAACCATTTGCTCACCAAGCCTTACAAGTTCATCCTGAACTATTTGAGACTTCCCCTGAAGCCTGCAGTTTAATTAAGGTAAAACAGCATTTAGAAGTCAATTAGTCCAATATGACACAGGAGAGTCCCTGACCTAATCTAGCAATTATCTTGTAACATTCCGTTACTACTCCCATATCCCAAGGATGTGGGATATGAGGATAGTAATGACGTGTTACTTTTATGTTTACATATAATATTTTAATCTAGTCTTTTTTTTATCAGAGAAAGCTTATAATCAGTAAATCAAACATAAACAAATAGAGCAAAGAGAAAAGAATAGATGACAGATTTTAAATGGTTTTCAAGAAAAGAAATAAAATCATTTAAGCAAGGATCAAATAACAGCAGGAGAAAAAGTCAAAGTACCCAGACAGAAGATTAGGAAGCCTAAGCTTCATACGATTGCGAATCTGACCGGCAAGAGCTTCCAACATAGCTACTCTCCCAAGCTTGCTTGGGGGGGCTCCAGTCAATATAGATTTTAGACTTTCGCTCTCAGCACGCCAAGCTGTTTCTAAGGAATTCTCTGATGAAGTACTTCCTGACTGTGCTGAAGCAATCGAAACAGATTGGCCAATCAATGCAACCCATGGAATATCAGATGTTTTGGGAGGTCCCTGATTCAGGAGGAGTGCCTGAACAGCAGCAAGAGCTTTAGACTCTGTAGCTGCTTGATCAATTTTACTAATAACACCAATTGTTCTAGTACCTAAAATAAAAATAGAGAATAACATATAAAAATTAAAAATCTATACATAAGAAATAACCATAAACAAAAAATCTTAAAACGAGAACAAGAGGTTTTTAGATAGATAAAATAAAATAGAAGATGCCAGCTGAACTGTCAACCCACTCTCTGCATCATATTCCTTCGCAATTCTTAGGGCTCTAGATGATGAAATTTCTGGTGCCTGAGCAGCAGGTATTACAACTAGCAAAATAGCATCATTGTGTTCAACATATTCACTGATCTGAGACAAGTAAAAATAATAATAAAAATATTAGACAGGATTCCAATAAAAACTAGCACGAAAAGGAGAAATTTTAATTTTTCCCTTCTGTTGTTGAGGAGGGCAGTCAAAAGGAAGCATCTTAAAAACTGAAGTATTCGCATTCCTTGAAATATTATCTATTGAATCACTAACTTCAGCTAAAATATGGAACTAAAAGAAAGATATCATTACCAGTGAATCATCTATGATTCTTTGATCCAATCCTGGCAAGTCAGTCAATTTCAATGGTGGAGCTGAAGATTTTCCCAGAAAAATATCAGTTGTAAGAATGCAAACTAGAGCATAAATACATTTTGTGATTTATGTTACCTCTACAAGTATCCCAATTCATGAGATTTTTTTATAATTTTGTTAGTCAAAAAACATATCAAATTCCCCATATCCCAATTTAATGAACTTCTTTTGTAATATCATACATTTCATATATGCAGCCAAAAAAAATATGTTAATTGCATTCAATTCTGTAGAATTAAACAAAGTAGGAAAAAAAATGATAGCATGTCACTAATGAACTTCTTAATATCACAGCTAGAACTAATTGAGCTAAATTACCCTCAAACAAATCCTTTCCCAAGCCTATCAGATCTCCTTAGTCAGTCTCTATCTACGTCCTGTTGGCTTATATTTTGTTTCTTCAATTGAATTATAGATAATGCGCATATGCAGACAAAGCATAAGAATTCATTTTCAAATGAACAACTCCTTTATTCATTTGCCTAAAAGTGGTTACTCTTCTGGATTGTAAAGATCAGCTTTAATAGTCCAATGCTTATTTATTCACAAAATTTCATCCTTTCATCTAACCAAGACTCTGCACTATAAGCATTTGATACAGGTTAATCTAGGGGGCATGAATGTGAATTCCAAAAGCAGCAGGTCCTCATCTCACACTACCCTCAATTCCTCATTCAACCTCTAAACGGCCTAAATCCTCTCATTATTGTTGAGTTCATCGGCACTTTGACAAGTTAAGTGTGAATAGCATAAGAACTGGTGATCAGTCAATTGAAAAGAACCACCATATTACTAAGTAACAGATATTATTAATTTGTAAATAGTCAATTAAGTCAAGGACCAACCTGTGCTAGTGCGCAATTTCAGATATATTTCATCACGGCTCCTGCCTGATGAGCCCTTGCTTAGCCTGTCCTGTAGAGAATGCCGAAGAGCACCTATAATGGGCAATTGAAGGACCAATAGACAACACAGAGACATTAGTAAAGCTACAAGCAAGCATAATTTCTCTTAGCACAACAATCATATAACGTGAAGCTCCACTAAGGTAACAGAATGAAATAACAGGCAGTAAAGTTGCCTTACTTGCAGAAACTTGCTGAGATTTATTATCAATTTGTAAAACAATTGACTTGTTGCTTAATGAACTATCTCTACTCAAATCAATGCTTATCGGTGCTCGAGTTGCACCATTTTCACCAGTTGGCTGCCATAAACAAATCAAAAGAAGAAAAATCATGAATCCATAAAGAGACAATCAAAGTTCCAACAGACTTCAATGCATAATGGTAGACTAAACTTACCAAAATAGGGTGTCCAATGAGACTATTCAATGCAGCAGATTTACCAGCACCCTACTCAGGATATTCAAAGAAGAGAAAAAATATTAAAACATCTTACAGCATTTCCATCAAAATGGCTAAGAAACACATCCATTAAGAAAGCAAGCGAAAGAGAAAAGCTTCACAATTCAATATTTAGCATTCTTTTTACTCCATTACATTTTTGTTTTTGGTTTTCACATTCTCTTACTTTGCCTCTCTCAGTTCATCTGAAGTCCAAAACCAACGAAATTCACAAGAAAAAGGCTTGCAGAAGCATGACTGAGCATCGCTACAACATAGTTGGAACTAAATGGCATTATTTACAAAGTAGGTCGTACCCTGAATGTAGCCCATTCTCCATTACACACATTCTAAAAAGCATCCCCTAGATGTAATTACTTTCATTCCAAATGCACAGTCGTATCAAAATGATGAGCAACCAAATGCATCTACAAAATGAGACATTATAGATACGTAAACACATATATTAATTTCCTTAGACATCAACTGATGCAATGCACTACTAATCCCATCTTCTCAAATATCAAAGCCGAGGAGGTTTACGTAAACACATAAATTAATGTCTTTGCACTTCTTCCTCAACATATAGCCACACCACAACTAATACGCCAATGTAGGATTACAAACAAAAATTCATGAAATCAAAACCAAGTGTTACATTTCTAGCTGTTTCTCATTCTGAATCCATACACGCCCTTACCACTCACATCTATAGCTAGATGCATTACCTAATAGATCCAAAGATCTAGCACAATATCCACTGAGAAAAATATAGATTCATGTACAAATACAAAAGTTTCACAAGAGTAAAAACTTACAACACTGCCGAGAGCGACGACATTGAGGAAAGTGGAGAATCGTTTGGAAGAGGAAGACGTCGTCGTTTCATCAATATCTTCGTCTGCAAGCAACGAAGAGGCTTGCCTCATAGACTCCGAAAGCTGCTGCAATTCTTCCATCGCTTCCATATTCAGTATCCAAATCTAGCTATCAATCCGTACGTCTACGGATTTACAGATTCCAAGACAAGGAGGCACAAATTTTGAGTGCGGAAATAGAGATCGAGTTGAAGAGAAACCCTAAGATTGGATCTGAAGAACAAAATTTGAAATCAGAAAAATAAATTGAGAAATGAG
>CAOGCB010340085.1:0-10620 GCA_948266635.1 Cnidoscolus chayamansa
TCCAAGAGACAGCATGCTTTATCCTTTTATATATAATCAAGTCAGCAGCAAGTTTTTTCCACTCTATTTAAGCCATCCTTGTCTTTGCTTCAAACCCTAACAATCCTTCTCTCTCTCCCTCTCCCTCTCCCTTCTCATTGCTCAATCATTATAATCACCATGGAAGACATTACTATGAGGCCACACTCATGTAACCCTTCTTCAGCTGCTTCAAAGCTAGCCATGCACAGAGATTCGCATGTAATTTCCAAATTCAAGCCTAAGGTTCGCATAATTCACATATTTGCACCAGAGATCATCAAGACTGATGTTGCAAATTTTAGAGAGCTTGTTCAAAGACTCACTGGTAAACCTGGTGATGATGGAATAAACACTAAAGCCAGCAGCAGCAGAAGATGGAAGAAGACAGAAAGAAAGTTGAAGAGGAAAGATGGGCTGTTGCCTAGTCTGATGCAAGGGGAGAAAGTTAAACTAGAAGAAGAAAATGAGACCTGGGGAATTGGTTGTAATATTTCAACTGATTTCCTCAATGGGTTTGAAGATTTCAATGGCTTTGTACATGATTTGAGTAATAACTTTTCCTTGGCAACTCCACAGTCTTCTCACATGGATGTGTTTGGTGACATGCAACTTGCTTAACAGAAGGTGGGTCATTTTTAATTTAGTATATATTTGACTATGTCGCAGAAAGATATCAGACTGCAGGTATATGCATGTGTTCGTCTATACAAGGGTTTGCAGAGTTGAGGGTTTTGTTCTTGGGTTGAAGTGGGGGGGGGGGGAGGCGTGGGGTGTAGGCCATAGCAGTCACTCTGAGGGATCGATTTCAAGGAAAAGGGGTTCGAATCAGTCTTTTCCCAGTGCTTTTGTATTTTGTGTTGTCACTTCCGATTGATGTATATTGGAATGTACATTTGCTGATCCTTCATATGAACTGAGTTCTTCGTTTTCATTTTTAATTGATCACCTTCAGGAACTGAAGACTTGCGGCTAGTATTATATCCAGCTTGTGTATATAATAGTAGTGAAATGTATATCAAGGATAAACTCCAAGGCTTAGCTTAATTTCCATTCACTTTTTTTTATCAAGATTTAGATCTTAAAATCAGACCACAGAGAAATTTTCTTTGACAAGAACAATTTTTCTTCAATTGAATCAAGAAGGTGAAGCAGAAATCCAAGCTGAGATAGAGGCCTAATACAAGCATTGACATTGGCCAATGTAACGCCACATTGTCAATTTAATTGATGATTCATGAATTGCGAGAAGTTCCAACCAATCCACTTGTAATTTCAAGGTTTCTTATTTTTCCACAAAGAAACATAAGGTGGAATAACAAATAATTATAATAAAATACAACAAATTTAAAAAAAGGACACCACAAGGTAGATAGAGGTTTGCAATCTTTAATTTGAAAGACTTGTTATTAAATTACAAGAGGAATGTATATGCATATGTATATTTAAGTAGCTACCTCACCGACCTTCCCTACCCTCAATAATTAAATTTAGCCATTGTTGAGCTGGTTGACTATGATTAATCTTAACATTAAAAACAGAATAAAAGAGGAGATGATCACCAGAAGGGCTCAAGGTTTGGAATATTTTAGGAGCATCCTTATCTCACCTTCTGTTGACTTGAACTTAAAAAGTGAGATGGAAATCCCAACTTTCAACTGTTACGGACTAAAACAAATAATAAAAGAGAATCAATCAAATGACAATTTCGTTCATACTTGGAACTGCTTGAAATGACTTTCAGACTAACCAGTCTATTCTTTAATCTGTCCCTGATATTTGAGATCACCCCCTAAAGGATCTCCAAGCAATTGCAATACCAACAGGGTTGCAAAACAATATTACTTTTCCACTTTCCAGCAGAGTTCAGTAAAGGGTAAAAAGATTCATTGCATTTTTCAAAGTATAACAGAACACACTGAATGAGATCTTCATAATGCTACACACATAATAGCAGTTACACAAATGTCTGAGGAAGCACCAACCCTTATCCACCAATATGTATCATAGGTCTATTTGCTGTTTTTGCAATGTCAAACATTCCAGCATGTGAAGCTTTCTTCCTTTTGACCTGAAGCATGAAAGAGAATTTCTTAGACACTAGCAGCAAAAACTTGAGAGGTAAGCAAATTGATGGTGCATGTGAATTGTAGGAGATGCTATGATGGTCCAATATCTGGTTATTCTTGACTGTATTAGAAGCAACAGAAGATGATCTAGCAAAACCAAAACTCAACTTATCCATCACTGAGAAACCAATGGTTTAAGAATTCTATTACTTAAATCTGTAAACACAAAGTGGAAAAGACTACAAAGTACAAAACTGCATACCGCTGCTCCAATTATTTCCCTAAGCTCAGTTTCATCAGCACCTCTTCGAAGAGGATCTCTTAAGCTAACCTGTAAAGACAAAGCACTATGATGAATTTCAATGAGGGGCATTGTAACCACATGCGGATTATACAGCCTATTCCGCATAACAATCCACATATGCACTGTAATGCGATAAGCACTACAACCTTTCCAATATCCAAAAACTGAAAAAAGTCAAAATAACAAGTGTTCAATTATTAAGACACGATTTCAACCCCAGCAGTCTTGAATTTATAAATATTAATTGCATTTAACGCCAGAATAAGCATTAGATAAGAATGACAGCAATATAACATGAATATATTCGTAAGTTAATAAGGTTAGAGCAAACAATGCACGTATGATATAATTAAGAAATGACAAAAACATGAGCAACTATTAGAGAGTAGGAGAGGGTTCACCTCTGAAGGACCAAAGAGGCATAAGCAAAAAATGCACGAATGGTGTTGATTAAGAAATGACAAAAACATAAGTTGAGTAACTATTAGAGCGTAGGAGATGGTTCACCTCTGAAGGACCAAAGAGGCATACTTTGAAGTTTCCATCAGCTAAAAGTCGCAATCTATTGCAACCAGCACAAAAATGCTCAGTCATTGATGTGATGAAAGAAACAGTACCAAGATGCCCATCTATCTTGAAGTTCTTAGCTGTATCTGCTGGGTGATCCTGAAGTCTCTTTGGTTCTGTGAACTTCTTTGCCTGTTCAATTACAAGTTATTTCAAACTCAACCTATGAGGGAACATCAGAAATCTATTACAAACTCAACCTATGAGGGAACAGTCAGAAATCTATGGAAGGCCACTTGTCAAGAGTTCTAACCTTACCACTCTATCCAACATTTCTGAGTAGGGAACCAGTTTCTTGACATTCCAGACGTTTCCATCAAAAGGCATGAACTCAATGAACCGAATATTAATTGGTTTGTCACGTGTCAACTCTATAAAATCACAGATCTCATCATCGTTGAACCCACGCATTACAACACAATTCACCTAAAAGTAACCAGGATACAAGGAAAAAACATTTTAGCTGCCATTGATAGGACCCGTAGAGTAGATACAAGATATCTGATATTTGAACAGTAAATAACATAGTCTTGCTTGTTAAGAACACAATAGTTGAAGGAGTAAAATTTGGAGGGGGAAATGTAAAGCAGTAAAAAAATGCAAACAAAGCACATACTTTTACAGGGCTATACCCACAGTCTATAGCAGCATTAATCGACTCCATGACCCTTTCATGCCCTTTACGCCTTGTCATGAATTCAAATTTAGCTGGGACCAATGTGTCTAAGCTGATATTTAAAGAAGTAAGCCCACATTCTTTCAGCTTTGGCAGTTTCCTTGCAAGAGCAATTCCATTGGTAGTCATGGCCAATGTTTTGAGTCCTTTCAAGTTAGATAGCTGTAAGCATATCTCTTCAATATCCTTCCTAATTGTTGGTTCACCACCAGTCAAACGAATTTTATCAACTCCTGAACTGACAAAGAGATTCGCCAAACGAACAATCTCATTCTGTGAGAGTAATTTAGAGCTAGGAGTGAGGTCCACACCCTCAGCTGGCATACAGTACTGACAGCGTAAATTGCAACGTTCTGTCAAGGAGATCCTCAAGTAAGTGTGCATCCTTCCAAATGAATCAATTAACATATCCGATACAGAATTAGTATGCAGTGCATCTTCTGACAACTTAGCACAAGAAGTTGCATATGCCCTTGGCCTCAATCCATATAGATGACCACCAATTAATCCATGGTATTTGCCATGTGCTGATGCAGAATATGATGGAATTTCCCAATCAACCTGCAGATGAAGTGTGAATTACATTAATTTTTCAAACTTGAACATAAAGACTGCTTAGGTGTAACAGAAATAGTAGTTAAAAGCCAGAAATGCATTGTTGTACGCAAGTCCTAGTTATCTATAGCAGTATAAAGCGAAATAAGGTTCCGTATCTACCTTCTTAAATTATAAAACGACACTTAAGATATTTGTTGATAACAGTAATAGAATAAACACTCCACATACCACCATTTAGCTACCTAAATGGTCCTCCACCTGTACAGATAACTTCCTGAAATACAGTGAAATACTAACTAGAATTGAGGATTTAAGTAGCTGAAAAAAAGATGATCATGATAATCCTAGAGGGGGGGGGGGGGGGGGGTGGGGTGTGGGGGTTTGAAGAGAACAAACACCAGGAGAACTTAAAGGCCAAACAGGTTTTCCTGATTTAATGTATAAATATTTCAGCAAGAATTTACAATACAATGAAAGGTTCCAAGACTAGTGGAGATCAGAAAAATAAACTTGAAATATAACTTCTTTTGATGATCTAAAAATAAAAAGAATGAACCGAAAAATATATTTACCATGTCAACAGTAATATTTCCCAGTTGAACATTTCCATGTTCTTTCTTGACTTTCTTGAGACGCTCCTGAAACAGAGTAAAAACGAGTAGTAAATTCCTGAGTCACAAAGCAGTCCTACAGTCATATTATAAGAGAACACATTAAAATGCATGCAAATGCACCTGTTCCTCTGGGATCAATTCCTTTAGCTGAGAATGGAGGTCCTATTTTTCAAAATGAAAGAAAAGGTATAAAATCAACAGTAACAGAAGATCAAGAAAACAAGTCCATTGACTCCGTTTATACCAGTAAACCTTAACCAATAAATACCTCAGAAAATACAAAAATATATAACTCAGAGCATTTTCACTTTCTGAATGAAAAGAGATCACTATATATACTATATGTACTTCTTCTCCCTAACGTGACAACACGCAGTATGTGTCATACTTCTTGCATCATCTAGCGTACAACAATGAATAAGTTCTACATCTTTCCAAATTCAAACACGTCAAGGATAATGTTCTTAGAGAGGTGGTAAATGCTACATAATTATTAAAATTAATGGCTTTTATCCTCTAGTCCTCGTAACAGCAGTTTTGCACAACCACCTAATTCAGACCAGAATGCATCTACAGGCAGAAACAAATAGAGATTCATATACAATCACACATGCTCATGTTGATAGATAAATAAAGGAGGCGAAAGAGAGAGAATCACGAGATCAGAAGAGCTCTGCATCTGGAGCCATCTCACGGAATTGTTGAGATTAGACTGTTGAACCTGTAAATATGACATTTTTCCAATAAATTATCCATTGCCAATCAAGCGCAAACAATAAATATTTGTAAAAAGAGAAACTTGTCAACTAATTGAGAGAGCTTACAGCAAGAGAACGAAGTCGCGAAAGCAGAGAAACGCTTCTCAAGAAGACCATGGCTTTACTTACTCAGACTACAATCATCAAAGACCATAAAATATGAATCCACACAAATAAACACACATATTATATGATAAAATTCAGCAATTTAAGTAGAAAAGGAGTTAAATTGGATCTCAATGAGCTGCAAGCGTGGGAGATACTAGAAGGGGAAAGAGCGGTACCGAGTGAGAGGAAGGACGCGATTAGGAACGGGAAAGAAAAGGTCAAAAACGAGAGAAACAAGTGGAGAAGGAGAAGTGTATATATATGAATGCAAAATGCTGCGATCTCCCTTGAAGTTACAGGCAGAGAAGATCGGTGAGGAGCGTATTGACATAAATAGCCTTAATTTCTGTATGTAATATTCGAGTCTTCTAGGTGATGGACATGAGTAGAATGGAAAAATGAACCCATCTGCGTGGACCTGCAGGAGGTTCTTACTTTTCGACATATATTAAAAATACTTGTTACCTTTTTCATTTTTCTTGTGTGTTGTGACAGGTTGGTGAGTGACCACACCATAGGTCAGCTCTTTATTTTCCTGTGCTAGTATTGTTTGATTTCATACAATTGATATTATTAACCCTTTTAGTTAATTCAACAATTCTTTTTCCCCATACGCCTTTCCATTCCTAACATCAAATTGTTAGATATGAAACTAGTTTGATTGAGATTTAGTTTAGCTTAAGTTAAAGGTTTGTTCTTTAATTTAAATAGATTGATTTTTAAGCTCAAATGAAATTTTATTGAACGAAAGGGTATTGAACAAAGTTCACTTGATAAGGGGAACCGACAAATAAAAAGTCATAAACTTTGGAGCTGTGGATAGTAAAACAACGGAATTGGAGCAGATAAATTTCCAGAATTTAAGACTTAAAATATAAACAGCAGAGACGAAGGGCCAGGAATCCGTATTTCTTATCTATTGTTCCAATATATGGTGAAAGAGCAACTCTTCACTTCTTCTGAGGGCCAAACCTCCAGTCATGCTGGTCGCCTTCAAATTAAGATAAATAAATTTTTAAAAAAAAAAAAGCGATGCTGCTGGGTGATTTTTTTGACTAAAAGCGATAGGACATGATTCCTGCTCCAATATCAATTATATAAATATATTTTAATTTGTCAATTTCCTTGAGCTTTACGAAGCACCTGCAAATGGGAATTACCTCTGGATTATGGAACTCTGCAAGTGCCCTTCCTCTACCAAAGGAGATGAATCAGCCCATCAGCGAACACAATATCGAACAAAGCACCTCACGCTTGCAACTATGCGACAGTGTTTACAAATGGGCCGAAGGTAGACGCCTTGCATTTTATTTGTGGGAATGAAAGCGCAACGCTGGAGAACTAAGTGATGATGAGTGTTCAAGCTCCGCCCCATCTGTGAGAATATACCCAAACCCAACAAAAACAATAGATAGGTGGTCTGGTCTAAATCAGCCCAGTTACTGGGATCTTGCCAAAGTTTATACAAAAAGGATCATCTCATCAAGATTATGTTTTTGATTCTTGATCACAAGGCATCGATATCGAATATGGCAGCCGAACATAGTGCTTTTGCACTGTCGCTGGTTGGCCACTTGTTCATACCAAGCATTACAATCTTATTCTATTCTTTTCTCCAAAAAACTTTCTATGTTTACATAAAATTTTATTTGAGCTTAAAAATCAATCTATTTAAATTAATAAACGGTTTGTGAATTAATCAATTTCATTAAATTAAAGAACAAACCTTTAACTTAAGCTAAACTAAATCTCAACCAAACTAGTTTCATATCTAACAATTTGATGTTAGGAATGGAGAGGTATATGGGGAAAAAGAACTGTTGAATTAGCTAAAAGGGTTAATAATATCAATTGTATGAAATCAAACAATACTCGCACAGGAAAATAGAGAGCTGACCTATGGTGTGGTCACTCACCAACCTGTCACAACACACAAGAAAAATGAAAAAGGTAACAAGCATTTTTAATACATGTCGAAAAGTAAGAACCTCCTGCAGGTCCACGCAGATGGGTTCATTTTTCCATTCTACCCATGTCCATCACCTAGAAGACTCGAATATTACATACAAAAATTAAGGCTATTTATGTCAATACGCTCCTCACCGATCTTCTCTGCCTGTAACTTCAAGGGATATAGCAGCATTTTGCATTCTTATATATACACTTCTCCTTCTCCACTTGTTTCTCTCGTTTTTTACCTTTTCTTTCCCGTTCCTAATCGCATCCTTCCTCTCACTCGGTACCGCCCTTTCCCCTTCTAGTATCTCTCACATTTGCAGCTCATTGAGATCCAAATTAACTCCTTTTCTACTTAAATTGCTCAACTTTATCATATAATATGTGTGTTTATTTGTGTGGATTCATATTTTATGGTCTTTGATGATTATAGTCTGAGTAAGTAAAGCCATGGTCTTCTTGAGGAGCGTTTCTCTGCTTTCGCGACTTCGTTCTCGTGCTGTAAGCTCTCTCAATTAGTTGACAAGTTTCTCTTTTTACAAATATTTATTGTTTGCGCTTGATTTGCAATGGATAATTTATTGGAAAAATGTCATATTTACAGGTTCAACAGTCTAATCTCAGCAATTCCGTGAGATGGCTCCAGATGCAGAGCTCTTCTGATCTCGTGATTCTCTCTCTTTCGCCTCCTTTATTTATCTATCAACATGGGCATGTGTGACTGTATATGAATCTCTATTTGTTTCTGTCTGTAGATGCATTCTGGTTTGAATTAGATGGTTGTGCAAAATTGCTGTTACGAGGACTTAGGGATAAGAGCCATTAATTTTAATGATTACGTAGCATTTACCACCTCCCTAAGAACATTATCCTTGACGTGTTTGAATTTGGAAAGATGTAGAACTTATTTGTTTCTGTACGCTAGATGATGCAAGAAGTATGACACATGCTGCATGTTGTCACGTTAGGGAGAAGTACATAAAGTATATATAGTGATCTCTTTTTATTCAGAAAGTGAAAATGCTCTGAGTTATATATTTTTGTATTTTTCTGAGGTGTTTATTGGTTAAAGTTTACTGGTATAAACAGAGTCAATGGACTTATTTTCTTGATCTTCTGTTACTGTTGATTTTATGCCTTTTCTTTCATTTTGAAAAATAGGACCTCCATTCTCAGCTAAAGGAATTGATCCCAAAGGAACAGGTGCATTTGCATGCATTTTAATGTGTTCTCTTTTCCCTTATAATATGACTGTAGGACAGCTTTGTGACTCAGGAATTTACTTTCTCGTTTTACTCTGTTTCAGGAGCGTCTCAAGAAAATCAAGAAAGAACATGGAAATGTTCAACTGGGAAATATTACTGTTGACATGGTAAATATATTTTTCGGTTCATTCTTTTCATTTTTAGATCATCAAAAGAAGTTATATTTCAAGTTTATTTTTCTGATCTCCACTAGCCTTGGAACCTTTCATTGTGTTGTAACTTCTTGCTGAAATATTTATACATTAAATTTCTGAAGGTACTTGGTGGCATGAGAGGAATGACAGGATTGTTATGGGAAAACTCTTTACTTGATGCAGATGAGGTATAATGCTCATCTACCACTACTCAGAGTTGAAACACTCTGAACTACTTATTTTCTTTATGCTAAATTATCAGTTTGTAATCATCAAGGAAGTTTTTATTACTTCTGGATCTGAAAGGTTGTTTACCGTTTGTTAGGGGATTCGCTTTAGGGGGCTGTCAATTCCTGAATGCCAAAAATTGCTACCAGGTGCAAAGCCCGGTGGAGAGCCTTTACCTGAGGGTCTCCTTTGGCTTCTTTTAACTGGAAAGGTGTAGTTTTTGTGCTTGAGACAAGAAGCCATGCAAGCATTCTTCTTAAAATATCATCTGCAAAAAACTTTATTGTGTGTAACAATATTCAGTAACTGTTTTTTTCTCTTTTATATTACAGGTGCCAAGCAAAGAGCAGGTCAATGGCTTGTCAAAGGAATTACGTGATCGTGCCACTGTTCCAGGTTTCACTTGTGTTTCTCTGTTATCTTGCCCATGAATTTTCAAATGGGTGCCAAAGTTATCAAGGCGCGAGGCGATACTAAGGCGATAGGAGCTCCTATAGCCTTAGGCGCGAGGCGAGGGCCTTTTTCAAAAAGGCGCCAAAGCCAATTTTTTTTATAATTTTTTATATATATACACAATTACACAATTAGGTACCATTCTTTACATCATGACTCAATATAGGCAGCAATTATAAACTTTACCTAATCACATTTCTAAGTAAAATTGCATATAGAATAGCAAAATTTAGCATATAATACATTTATAAAATTTTCACAATTTGCATAACCTTACCAAATTCACTCTAAACCTTTTCTTTTATGATTTAAGCATATCAATTCAATAATATACATATTTATTCATATTCAATTGATTTCCCCTCCTAAACCAAGTACCAACAATTCATCTAAAGATCATATCTTACATGATTCCACCAACTATGTTAACATATCTAGAATTGTGCAAAGGAGAAACTTGAGACTATGAAGTGTGAAACAATTGAGATCTCAGTTTTGAAGATGAAACTTAAAGAAGAGGTTGATATGGTCAGGGCACAGAAATTGGAACTTATGGAAGAAGAAGATAGACTGAAGGTTGAAAAGGCTAAGTTCGAAACTGAATGGGTGCTGAATCTGATTGATGAAAAAAGGGAAGAATTGCAGATGGAAGATGAGCGTATAGTTGAGGAGAGACAAGCTGTTAGTAGGTTACTCAAGGAGCAGGAGAGCCTAAGACTAGAGAAGGAAACAATTCAAGAACAGCATAAGCGTGATGTTGAGTTTCTTAACCGTGAGAGGGAGGAATTCATGAACAAGATGGACTATGAGCATTCTGAGTGGTTCAACAAAATTCAGAAGGAACATTCAGATTTCTTGTTGGGATGAAGAAGCTTGATTCTGAGAGAATAGAGATAAATTTAGATCGTGCAC
>CAOGCB010340210.1:0-16406 GCA_948266635.1 Cnidoscolus chayamansa
GAAAATTAAATCTAAGGAGAAGGAATTACATCTTTCGAAGATATTTTGAACAACCTAAATGATATGTATTCATTAATTGGTTAACAAGATAGTGACATATATTTATTGAATTTTAGAAATAAAAGAGTGATTATCATCTAAATTTGAGATGAAAGACATGAATGAAGTAGCATATCTTCTTAAAGTTAAGATTTCAAAAGATCATTTCACAGAAATTATTATATATGAATTTTAATTTTTCTTCAGTTAGAAACAGGCTTAACGTTAGGATTTAAAGCTTTTTTCACATAAATTAATAAATCTAGATCTCTCACCAAAATGAAACGAGAGGTTTTCATCACAAATCAACCTGGCTGCATGCCTTTGTTCTGAGTAGTGAAATACTGAGTTTGATGCAACTAACAATTTACATGCAAAACAAAAAAAATAAAATTCAAGGGTATGGAGAGATACCCGAAATAGAGAAGTATGGTAAGGTGCGAATAGAATTAAAGAAATTGAAAAACCATGATTGCAATATGAGGTTGATATGATAAATGAAGTCTGTAGAGGAATAAGATCAGTGTGGAGAAAACAAAGAAAATTTATTGTTTTATCTATGTAGTTTCATTGTCCCTATATTTTTAAAAACTATATTAAATTAACCTTATATGTTTGAAATAGTTAATTATTTAATTTCTTAATTTTTAAAATTATTATTTATTTAATCTTTTAATTTATTTAATTTGTTAATAAAATATCAAATGATTAAAATGCTTTTATTTTTAATTAGTCTTTTATATATATAATTATTTAATTTTTATAATTTTAAATTACAATTATTTAATTTTTACAATTTTAAATAACAAGAAAGAATAAAATATTTAGTATATTTTTTAAAAATAAAGGGAATAAATAATTAATTTCTGAAAATTCTAAAAGTAAGGGAAATAACCCAATCTCTACGCGAACACAAATACCCTCTTGAGATTGGATTTCTTGGTGAAAGAAAATCAATGCCTCCATGAATGGAGGAAAGCAGCAACCACTTGCCACTTGGTTCCTCTGTGATTTTGAGATAAAGTCAAGCCTAAGGCTATCCTACCATAAGAAAAGCTATGTTATGTTTTGCCCAATTGCCCTCCTTAGTAAAAGGCTGGTATAAGAAATCCATTCAAGAATCGGATTTTTTTGGTATTTAAGAAAGTCATTGTCTTCAAAGTCCGTTTGGAAGAGGAAAATTTTGTTTTGAAAAAATTATGTAGCCGCTAGAAATTTCAAGAAAGAAAGAGACAAAGGGAAAGAAAATGGAGGAAAGGAGAGACAAGGGAGAGTAAAGATAAAGGGAAATTAATTTAAAATGGGTGGGGGACATTCTATTCTGTTAAATAAAATTTTAGGGATTAAATTAATTAATTTTTAAAATAAAAAGACTAAATTATAATAAGTAATAAAAATTAGGTGTAAATAATAATATTTAAAATACAAGAGGATAAAAAGATAATAAAAATAAATTAATGCACTTGTATACTATCCTCTAATGTAAGAAATGACCTTTTTAACGCTTTAGTTCGACACTAGAATTTTATTTTTTTTTTAATTGGTCACATTGGTAGTGAAACCAAATTGTTCCCATAAGACTCATTCAAGAACATGATGCTGCCAAATCTAATAGATAAATTGAAAATATCATAGTAATTTTAAACGATATCAAGAAATTCTGAAAAATGTATTAAAAAAAAAAGACAGTCGAGAGTTTATTTCTTCCAAAAACTGTTAACTGCTGAACGATGTTGTTCCGTACTTATCGAAGCACCACTAAATAAAACCATGAGTGCACTTGGTGTATGTACATACACCCTCACTAAGCGCAGAGTCCGTCTTTCTTTAATTCATGAAGAACCCATTTCTTTACAAGTGTGCTACATGAGCAAGCATGTTGTAGAATCTTGAGCAGTTTATGGGTTCCATTTAGTTCAGGTAGAAGTTTCGATATGAAATCAGAGGGATACGGATCCATAGAACACTACTTCAGCTGGGCCTGTCATGTATATATGGTTGTCTTCTTCCCTCCACTCAATCTCCAATGGCCCTCCAGGTAGATCCACTGTGCAATTCTGTTTAACAATAAAATGTGATGAGAACGAACAAAATCAAACATAAAATTAAATGATGTGACAGTGAAAAAGGGGGAAAAAATAGTATAGGCAGTATTCTCCAACAGCGAAAGGAGTCTTTCTTTCATTGAAAGAGAAACTGATAAATTAGGAATTAGGAAGAGAATTAATTTAATCAATAAAACGTCAGTCAAAATAGCATACTTTTTATTGTGCATTTTGGGGCTTTAATGACGCATTGGAGGCAGCTTTGAGGCACAAGAAAATGCCAATGCCAGTAAAAGCGGCAAGTTCTTGAGCATGTTGAGGCATTAATGCCCAAGAAAACAACAATTTGATTGGCGGTTTCTTGGTTAAATTATTTATCTGCAGTGATAGGACAAATTATGCAAAAAAATCTCAAGAAAACGCCACATTAACTGCCGCTTTCTTGGTGATGTTCTTTCTCTGCAGTGATTGGAAAAACATGCTTATAAATACCAATTAAATGAGCAGTTTCTAGCACACAACACTATCTTGGTAAACAGTTTTAGTTTTGCATTATATTGGTTATTCTTTTTCCTTTAATAAACCAAAAAAAATCTTA
The DNA here is from genome assembly GCA_948266635.1 of Cnidoscolus chayamansa. NCBI lineage: Eukaryota > Viridiplantae > Streptophyta > Magnoliopsida > Malpighiales > Euphorbiaceae > Cnidoscolus > Cnidoscolus chayamansa. The sequence goes on from CAOGCB010340210.1 coordinate 2,683, forward strand.
GTAAATAACTTGGTTGCTTTTGTCAAAAATATTTTTTTTTTTAAAATACCTTCAGTATGAAGAAAAGAAAACAAATTAGCAAAATTAGATTGTTTTGGTCCAATTGCTCAGCCAACATATGGTTGCATCATATGTTAATAGACTTGCTATAACATACAATGGCCCATATCATGAACTTACCCTCACAGCACGACCCTCGAGAACAGCAGCAACCACTGTTGCACAGGCCCCAGTTCCACATGCTAGTGTTGCCCCTGCGATTTATAAAGCAACTGGGTGAACGTTCCAGTCAAACTAGCAAGACTGCAAATAACTAACCAACGATCTGTGAACTTTGCAAATTGAGGAATGTAAAATATGATCAGATTCATAGCATATAACTAACCTGCTCCACGCTCCCATACACGCATTTTCAGGTGTGAACGGGAGTGAACTTGCACAAATTCTGCATATCAAATTAAAAATAAACAAATCAAAATTTGATTAAAAAAAGTTGTGACAATGGAATAATGTAGAGTTCATTTCAAGGCAACCAGGACAATACCAAAATTTCAAGGTGCTGAACAGGAAACAAATTATCACTATTTTACATGGTTAACCATTGCACATCCACTAAAGGTTTTTCACAATCAACCTCCCTGTCTAATTGAAAGTTATAAGTATCACAACTTTTCAATTAAATTGAAATTGAAAGGGTAGAGATGAATGGATGGGAGTTCATGAGAAAGAATGGCTTATTTGGGCATGGACCAACCATTGCTAAAGGGTTAGAACTAACCAATTAGTTCGTTCACCCATAACCTTATAAACCCATAAGCATTCTTGTATCATTTAGATATGGGATAGTTAACAATAAGTAATAGGCATTAGTAGCTCATAAATTCTCCAATTCTGACTAATTATAATACAATTTATAAAGATAAAAGCAAGCTTGAATATCCGAGACAAGTGCATGCAACAGCACACTGTAAGAGTTAGCAATAATACGACAACAAAATCACAAAAAGTGTTATTAAGGTGAGAGGTGAGACCAAGGGAATAGGATACCCTTAGGTGAGAGGCTGAGGACTTTTTTGAAATGAGGCACCATGGCCTAAAATTTTATATAAATATATACACACAATTATAAATACATATACATGCATATACTCAATTACACATTCATACTGGTAATTAAAATAAAATTAAGCTTTCACAGTGTCATTTTAGAAGGGAAGTAGAGACTGGAAGAAGAAAAGAAGAGGAGAAGAAAAAGAAAGATACTTTGGAGAAAAAAAAGAACCTGCTGCTTTGTGCCATGTACAGCAGGTAGAAAGAGAGAAACAAAAAGAGAAAGGAAGCAGAAGAAGAGGAGAGAGACGAAGAAAAAGAGATATTTAGGAGGGCAGAAAATACTCTTTGAGACTGATGGCTGCTATTTGAACAAATTGGGAGAGGATAGAAATTTTTTTTTTTTTTTTTTTGCTGTTTAAAAGCATTTAAAAACCAAAAAGAAAAAAAGAAAAAAAAAATTACTACTATTTCAATGAGGCAACTTCTAGAGCCTCAAGGGTCAAAGGCGTCGCCTCTTTGAAGGGTGCCTCGCCTCGTCTAGTGCCTTTTCACACCTTTAACAACACTGATCACAAACTATACAAAACATTATCAGGACCGAAGCATAAACATTAAAAGCACTCATCAACAAAGAAACATCAAAAGTACGGAGACATGCAAAATGTGCAGGAACATATACACTATTGATGGAATTCAAAGTACATAAGATTCCAGAATTATTAAAATTCAAGTCAATGTCCTATAGGCACTTCTTGAGAGAAATAAAGACTGAAACCCTCATCTAGGAATTAGGAAGAAGATTTTATACGCACAAGCATACAAACATATTGCAAAATAAGCTAAAAACCAGTTCCAGTAGCGAAATATAAACCACATAAAAGCTAACCTGTGTTTGTCCGTGCAGGGAACATCTCATGATGCTCAAATTTAGGGCCAATTTCAACCAAATTTAAGTTATCAACCTGCAAATTCTGTACAAGTACAAGAATAAAGCAGGGGCATGCGTAAGAAAAACGACATTTCAACAATAAAACAGCATTTTCAGCAGCCAACAGTTTCAGATCAACAAATGTATCTACCATTGTGAGACAATAGGTAATACAGAAAATATTAGTTGTAGTGAATACTACCAATTAAAACCAAAAAATATTAAAGATGTTGGATTAAAGTACCTTGCACACAAGTCATTTAACACTATAACTCCCCCTGATATGTCTTTTCTCCTCATGGCTATTTGATAAATTCAGAATCTTTATAAGCACTCTTCAAGGTTTTGATTTTTCAAACCAGCTCACTAATTCCCATAACATAACAATTTGTCTTGAACAAGTACAATATGTTGGATGCCTAGTGCATATTTGAATCACCTTGAGATTGAAATTAAACAAAAATGTGTAGATCACAAGAATCATGTTTTAATTTTGTTTTACCAATTAGTAATGTTCTTAAAATTATAGCCAAAACCATATTTCTTACACACATAGAATAAAGTTTTTCATACATAAAAATTTGTACCCTTTAAATATAAGAATGAAAAAGAATCCTACTATAAGAATGAATGTAATCAAATTCTAATATCAGAATTATTTCCATTCCAAATATAAGAACGAATGCAAATGGAGTACAATATAAGAATACATTCCCAATGAGTGACCAAATGGGAATTGATATCAGTACAACAAATTTTTACTGAGCTTGGGGAGCCAAATCTAACCTTGGCAAGCAGTTTAACACCTCTATTTAACAGTAGAAATATATACATTCCCAATATAGGAATGAATGCAAATGGAGTACAATATAAGAATTGTATACATTCCCAATGAGTGACCAAATGGGAATTGATATCAGTAAAAAAAAATTTACTAAGCTTGGGGAGCCAAATCTAGCCTAGGCAAGCAGTTTAACACCTCTATTTAACACGAGAAATATATACATTCCCAATGAGTGGCAAACAGTTTATAAGTGGCGAACAGTTTAACTCCTCTATTTAACACTAGAAATATATACATTCCCAATGAGTGACCAAATGGGAAATGATATGAGCGAAACAAATTTTCAGTTGGCTATTAAACTATGATAACTAGATTAAATGGATGAAAATCAATGCTATCAGAATCACTGATACAGAGCCAAAAATTTTGTCCCCTTACTCTTATATGATAAAAGCAAAGTGCAGCTAAGTGATGATAACTTCCAATTGATATGTGTTATCCTATTAAAATGAGCCAATATGAAAACATTAAAGAAACAAAATTAAGAAAAAAATTGTAATCATCAAACTATTAGTCCAGTGAAATTTCATCACATTCCATTAACTCCATATCACCCTTTGTCATAAGGGCAAAATTTTTCAGCTCGATGACTTCCATTTGGCATCAGTTATCCTATTAAACTAACTATATATGAATAAAATAGAAATGCTTCAAACAGAAAATAGTAAATAATTAGCCATAGCGCATTCAATCAGTTGGCTAAAGCACAACACACCTTTGTTTCTGTGGTCCCAAATGTCACACAATGAGGATTTCCCATACTAACACAAGTCACATGCCAAGTTACTCCATCTATATTTAGTTCTGAATGAACAACGGCATCATCTTTATTTGCAGGCAACCTTGTAGGTACATCTGATGCTTTAAGTATTGGCTCACCCATATCAACCCTAACTTTTCCATCATCTTGAATTTCAGGAACAATTAGACCAGCACCAGTATGTATAGTAAAACTTTGCTTCCCCTGTAAATTTTCTAGCTCAGAAATGAACCTGGCAAAGCACCGCACCCCATTACCACACATTTCTGGCTCACTACCATCTGAGTTAAAAATCCTCATGGTATAATCAGTGCCATTTGTTCCCCGCATAGTGAAAATCACTCCATCAGCACCAATACCAAAGTTCCGATCACATAGCCTCACCGCCTGCTCCGGAGTAATCCTAGGCTCAGTAGAATCCCTATTATCGACCTAATTCAAAATTGCAAAAGATAGAATTGGTAACACATCGCGAACCAAAACCAGAAAGGTTGAAATAAAACCGTGAGACCCGATAACCAATAAGAAAACTAAAAACTTAATACCGCTAAAAGAATATCTTTCTTATGACTGCGCATTTCCTCAGACAAAACAGAAAATTTTACCATAATGAAGTCATTGCCAAGGCCTTGATACTTCACAAAGTGGAGGATACCACTTTCTCTGCGATCCAGAAAAGAAGAAGGCGAGGTTTTCTCAGGAGCTTCGATGTTCATAGCAGAAGATACCAATAAGCGAAAGTTAGGGTTTTTGAGAGAAAGGACAGGTCGGAGATAATGAGATTGAAGAGTTGGGTAAGAAATGGAAGTAGTAGAGGATGAAGACAGAGAGCTAAAACGATTAACAGAGGTAACAGCGTGGCGAATAGACGGCGAGAAGGAGTTAGAGACGGCGGCAGATGCTGCTACGGCCATTGCAGTGGTGGTGGTTGGGAGTGTTAGGGTCAAACTAAAGGAGACAGTTTTGCCCGCTGCCTATAGGTGGCTGGGGGGTCAACAAACGGAGCCCTGACCTGCGCTCAGTTAGCTTGGCTATACGAGCACATGTCAATATTATATTTTAAGTTTTAATGATTAAATACATATATATATACTATTTCATTAAATAATAAATTAAAATTGTAATTTATTGAATATTTATATTTATAAAAATAATAATCACAAACAATTATATTTTATTTTAAAAAAAATAAAATAATTATAATTCTTATTTGTATTTAAAATTTTATTAATTGTAATGTAAATTTTCATAAAATGACAAATTTGTTTTTAATAAAACAAAAATAATTTTGTCACTTAATTTTATAAATAATTTATTCAATTGGTTTATTTTTTTTCTTATTATTAAAATATTATTGATATTATCTGTGAGCTTTTTGTTAAACGATCCATACAGCCGACTCCAACTTATTTAGGACTAAGGCTTGATGATGATTATTATTAAAATATACATAATTGACGTGTACATTTTAAATACTTCTCACATTCAAATAAAGTTTTAATTATTAAAAAATTTTAAATAGCTTTTTAAATTATAAAAAACATAGCAAATAAGCTTTCAAGATATAAATAAGCTATTCAAATTGTAAAATAAGCTATTATTAATAATGATTAAAAGTAATTATGCATATATATATAACTTATAAATAGTAGTAATAAGAATAATAAATAAACAAATAAAATTATAAAACATATAAAGAGAAGTGCGAGGTAAAAAAATGTGAGGTAACAACAAGAGAAGAATTAGATTGTTCTTAACACAATAATGAGAATTGACATTTCACATCATTTGATCATAAAGTAGAGAGCCAATACATTTCTAGGATATCAAAATATATTAACTCGAGAAGTATTAGGCCATTTGGAAGGTATTTCTCCTCTATAAAATAAATTGGACAATATTGACATATAAACATACACTTAGATCCACTAAAATTTACAAGGGAAATTCCATTCAAGCAATCATCATACTTCCATTGTTTACTGTCTTAGAAAATATGAAAGAATGAGAAGTACCGAAGTCAACTAAGACATGCACATTAAAGGAGTCAATAAAAAATATTATCTGACACCATTGTGTTGGAGGTATTAGCCTCTTATTAGGTCATAGTAAAGATGCATGTTGGTACTGAAGGGCCTCCTACCGATGCTCCTATTAAGGAAGATATTGACCTTCTACCTCTTCCTTAACCTGGTACACCTACTAAGGAAGATATCGACCATTTACCTCTTTCTTGACATCTACCTTGTGAGGAGACTGATGGAACCTATCTTGCAATTGGTTATGTTACACTACTTGTTGCTTTTTATTGAGTTTGAGTTATTTTAGTCATGTTAGGACACTCTCTAGCTATGTGCCTCTCTTATCCATATTTGTAGCAAGCACTAATTTTGCAAGGACATTTGTGCAGTTGATAACATCTAACACAATCTGAATTGTCAAAACCAAACTTCAACTAACTTTAAAACTTATTCTTTTATTTTTTGGTGGGCTTATCCTACTTTTTTACCTCTATAAGATATAATAGTAATAGAAGAGAAATTAAATCTCCATACATATATAGCTTTAGGGATGGTAGTATATTCATGTTGTGTAGCTTGTAGTGTCACTACCCCTCCAATCATTGATATGGAGTGGAGCATGATTGCATTCCTTCTAGTTTTCTTCTATTTTGTGTTATATATTTGACCTAGATATTATAACTAGTCAACAAACTTATCAATGTACTCTTCTACACTTATTTCCTCTGTCTATCTTAATTAACTACTCAAACTTTATCACTTTTTGTTCTTGAAAGCTATCAAGAAAGGCCCAACATGTGATCTTCTCCATAAACTACTTCCATGCCGATCTTCCCACTCCTAGCTTTATGTAGCTTTTATACCACTCGTTTGCCTTTCTTACATTGGAATGTAAAATCATCTAAATAGCTCTATTGTTATTTGCTCCTAGCTCATTTGTGGTTATTTTACTTCTTTAACATACTTAAATAGATTATCCCTTAAGTGTATCTAACTCTAGATATCTATCATCTTGGCTTTGTTACTACCTTTATGTGCTGCCCTAGGTAGCTAGGGGTATTAAGAGAGTTGTGGGAGTTGGTTTCCAAGAACTCTAATTGTTTCTAGTTAGTTCTAATATGGAAAGTACATAAGGTAACGTGGGTAAAAAGGAGGATATGGCATATACGTGAGTGAGGGAGATAGTTATAATATCTTGATGTATCACCTATAGGATATTTATAACCATACATATAGTTCTATTATATGGTGCAGTTGAATGCTCCTATTTAGATATAGCTCTTTCTCCATTTTCAAAGTGCTCCACTTATCCTCCTCCAACCCCATCTCGAGGTTCCCATCTCTTTTTTCAACATTCTTAATTGATTCCTTGTCATTAATTGACATCCTTCTAAAATCTATCGTTCTTTTATTTACATCAAATGATCTTATGGAGTCCGTTGATGCCTCTCCCCTAATGTTTTTGCCCTTTTATTATGGAGATATTTGGAAGAGTATCTATTCATTCATTCTTAGGTGAGGCAATGTCAATCTATTTGATTGATGAAAGCCTCTCATCTTAACTTTTGAAATAAAACAAAACATTTACAATGTATATACAGTTCATGTGTCTATGTATCAACATATGAACTTACACATAAAGCATCATAACATGACATCATCATACATATCACATAAAATATGGGACTTTCTATTAGATATATATTTTCCTAGTATTCTTGGCTTAAAACATCTATGAGCCCCTTAGACCATCTAGTTTCAACCATATTAAACCTAGCTCTAATACCAATCTATAATAACTTGAATCCAAATTGAGACTAATGCTAGATTTTTTATTAACCTAAGTAATTGAAACCTTAATAAGCCTATATAATCTTGTACATAAATAATTTTTAGATCTCAAACAACTATGCATCATAATGATAATTCATAATTAGGCATACCATGAATAAACATGAGATAAGTTATTCTTAATAGAATGCGAGCGTTGTAAAATAAAACTTGTATATAACATAACATACTATTTCAATTTACATGCCCAACTATAATTATCTACAGTAGATTTTTTTTATTTATTTACATGATAAAAAAATTGAAGGAATACAAAAAAAATTGGTGCACAAGCACAAAAGATAACTTCATATTTACACACACACACACACACACGACCTTTTGAAGTCTAACTTAACCTTCCTGTGCATTATCCTAAAAAACTAAGGAAAAAAGAAAGGGTAAGCTACTAGAAATAGTCTAGTTAGTAGATATATATAAAAATATAAAAATATTATTTCTTGCTTTATAAAGGCAACACATCATATATCATTCACATATAGTAGATTTATCACCGGTGATTTTCATATCCAATAGTGTTTGTCCTGTTACAAGCTCCTGAATATTTCTTCTTACAAACCATTTTTGTAGTACCAGAGGCAAAAAAAAATTGGGTCACCTAATGCTTTTTTACATAGTGCCACGCGTGTAGAATGGCCCACTTGGTCTATATATATATATATATCATAATTATTTATGTATAATGGGAGAAATTAGTAGATCATCCAAACCCTATTGCACATACTATTAATGACAAAAAATACAATGCAACATTTATCATGATTCTAATACATACAACCTATTACATTATGGTGCATGATCATACTATAAAACATTCATTCATATTTTTGAAAGTAAGTTTATAATACTCATTATTTGTAAACTCAAGAGATCCTCTATGACTTTTTATTACTGGTCTTGGTTCTTAAGATCCACTCCTATAATAAGAGGATTCAAGATTAAAGATCACATATACTTTCTTTATAATACAAAAACACTCTAAACATCCTCATGAACCCCATAAAAACATAATAAACATCATTTAAAACTCATTAAAGTTGGTTGGTAAGGGACCTTTGCTAATTGAAAGTCTTGTAAATAGTTGAAGCTTTATTTTGAGGGCAACCTTTGGCAACCAAAGTTCTTATTTCCAACCTTTAGCGGCTAAAGCCCTTATTTCAAACTTTTGGTGGATGAATCATTTTTTTATATAAAGCCAAAACGATTGTGACACTCTCTACCTAAACTTAGTGGTACCCAAAAAAGGTCTACCACTCTTACACTATGTGCATATAACTTGTGATAAACAATTTAATATAATTTTTTAAAAATCTTTAGATACTTATTCACACATGTAGATGTGCACATTGTCAAACATCAACCAATAATATAATAAAAATATATCTTTATGTAGTATTCTTGCATCAAAATTATAATATTTTTTTATTATATTTACAACTCATTGTACATATATAAAAGTATCACTATGTATGTACATGCCAAATACAAGAAGGAATACAATTATTTGTAGGAAAGGGAATGACCAGTTACGATGCTTTTTATGCTGCAGCAGTTCTTCTAGAATTCGATTGAACTCCAACTGTTACAACATACATGTGGAAAAAATCAACACACTAAACTTATGCTCGAGCGTGTATATAAAACATTTAAAACAACACAATAACTCATATAAAAAAAATGATAAGCATGACTAGTAAAATATATCATAACATATTATTCATTAATCAATATAAGTTATAATATATCAAGTCATATTTGGTTGTTGCCTCCCAAAACATATCATATATATATTCAATTCATAACATATCATGTCATTATGTTCTTATACATGTCATACTATTTTAAGTCATTCCAAATCATATATGAAATATAATCATAACCGCACACTTTATTTTGTAACCTTTAAGCCTCTAAATATTTTAGTAGGATCGACTACTAGACAAGGGGAAACTATAGGGCCAAAGCCAATAACATGTAGGGCATAGAGTGCCAAAACGATAGGGTCAAAAACAAAATATATAGTTGAAAGACATACCAGCCAATGCATGTGTGATACTATATACTAACTTCATATCGTACTAAAAAATATTAGGGCGATATAACATGTAGACAGTACTGCTTAATTATATGTGGCATACTATACCCTTACACTAACCTCGTATCGTACTAAAAAATATTAGGGCGATATAACTTTTACATATATTTGTATATCATTATCAAGTAAGTGCATCTTTCACGTATTTTACGTCACTTTAACAAGCACGTATATAATTTTGGTCAACTAGCAAGCTTAAGTATAATTTGTAGTTTTTATGCACTATTTCATATTTCAAATATGTTATAAGTCATTAAGTGCGTCAAGCAAGACAATTCAAATTATGGTACAGACACATCAAATTATGATACTTTAAGCACTTTAAGTTAACACGTATGTAATTTTTCCGAAAATTTCATTTCTATTTATATTCCTACATGCTTCTAATATATTTTTTATATTTCAAATAATATATTATTCATTTAAACTCCAATGTTAGCATACAATTACCCAAATCAAAATTTCAAAGTCATGCAAAGTCCTGAAATTATCAAAATTCAGCAATTATCATAGGTAAAACAACATGCACACGTTGCACTCATTTTAACCTATTTAAGGCAGCCATTAAAGTTCACAAACAACCTGTTTTAAATAGAAATCAATGTTTCTAAACTCAATCTATCACACAAATTAAATTTTACAACAATTATAAACCAAATTTAAGAAATAACCAATATTTTTTAATATTTATCTAATTTGGCATAATGTATTAACTTACACCAATTTTTATTTTCATCACTTTAACACTTATAATAATCTTTAAACATCAAGAATAACATTTCTAAATAGTTAGATTAAAATTTCAGCAACAAAAACAAACCCTAGTTTGACATAATCCATTAAATTGATGAAAATTTTGAAAATATGTAATACATCAAACATTTCTTCCAAAAGTATTATTTTTCTCTTGCTTTATTCATTTTCTTTTTCTTTTGCTTTTGGTGTGGCAACACCTATCTGATTATATTCTAAACAAACAATACAAGAATACAAAAAATAATTCAAACAAAACATAAGTAAGCATGAAAAGATGAAAGAACATGATTTTCTATCTTAATCTTTCATCATTTCCATTAAATTATAAAACTCACCTTAGAAACGCTAATTTATTTTCCTCTTTTCTTCTTCTATTTTCAATTTTACATCTTCTTAGGATCTTACGATAAAATTTACTAGAAATTTTCTTTGGATTTTGGTATTTTTGGATGGAGAAGTAAAGAAAGCATAAAAGAGTTTTCATGGTGGAAGTTAGTATCAAATTCGGCTAAAGAAGGAGATAGCAGAAAATCACTTATTTGTTTTCCATTTTCTACCCATCTAACATTCTCTTAAGACATACAGAGGCCTTGGATGAAGAGATGCTATATTTTTTATGATTTAGATTAAGTTTTTCTTTTTAATTTTTCAAAATTCTACTTTGACCTACTTTACAATCTTTAATTATAAATTGTATCTTTTTTTCCTTTTTATAAATTGACATGTTAAACTTTATTCTATGTTATTTCAACTCTTTTTTGTGTATATTTAAGTTAATTTTAGGAAATTTCAAATTTTCACCCATTATCGAAGCATACTTGCCACTTTAACTATTTTACCATTTTTAGATTTATTGGGTAATTCTACTTTGCAACTTTAAACAACTTTATTTAGATTATTTTAAAAATCTAAATGAAATTGTTAAACTCTATTCTTACTAATAAATCAAATGCAAAACTCATAAAAAAGAAATAAACACATCAACTTAAACTAGCACCTCTCTTGGTGCAATACAGTCTAACTTTATTGTTTACTCTAAACGCACATAGAATTTACTCTATGAATATTATAAGGTATTTTGGAATATCACATATTATTTCGACAGCACATTTTAGTTGTAAAAAATAAAGCTGACAGAGAGTAATTTCGATAGATGAAACTGAGTTTGGGCTAGATGCCAAATCTCGAGCCTCCACATATCAACTTGTACCAAAATCTACGTACTACCTCAAAACTGCAAGATATATTACCATATAACAACTGAAGTCTCAAACAATCGAAATCAACCTTCAAAAATCACATGCAACCCATTTTTCAAGCAATTCATCCAAGCTTTTCCTTTAAAGCTCAAAAATATATAAATTTTCAAAAACTTCAATTTTAAGTCATAAATATTGGCTCCAAAAATCTTTTGGAATCCTATAGAGCTATTGAACTTACAATTTACTATTGAATGCATCATTTCAAAGATCAAAGCCTTCAAGATTTAATGATCAACCAAAATTCCATTTCATCAATTTCACTTTTAGAACCCCCTTTATTCCTGTGCATGCCAAAACTATGAGCTTGAGAAGGAAAACTTACCTTTAAAGGGTTAAATCCGTAAATGCCTTAAAGATTTTTTTTAAAGATATTCAAGCTTAAAATTGAGATGAAACTTCGAGTTAAACATAAAAACGGTCAATTTCATCAACAAAAATCTTGTCTTAAAAAAAAAAGAGAAATGTGATCTTCAATTCACCTTTTTGAGAGAAAATTGAAATATTCTTTTTTAAATTGAGCTGCCGCCCTTTAGAACTCAAGCTAGTTGAACTATTTTTTGTGATTGAAATTGAGTTTGGAGGCCAAACATAGTGTTCCATCCCATCTTAGAAATTGTAATAGATATGAACTAAGCCAATAGAAAACCAAATTAAATTAACTTAGTTCGGTTCATATAAAACCAAATATTATAGTATTCTTTTCCATTTTCCAAATTAGATTTTTAATGTTGATCACATCACATATTCATACTAATACATGAAAAATCCAAACGCAAAAGCAAATTCCAAGTCAAATAAAATGTAAATCCAACAAAAATCCATAAAATTCGATAATCCAATTTTAAAACAATACAAATATACATCAAAACCACAAAAGCTAAAAAATAGTAGCCAAGTCTAACAAATAATACGAAATGGCAGCAAATCCCCAATAATAAGAATTCATACCAACAAAACCCAATGAAACTCATACTATAAATTTACCCAAATAATGGAAATAACAGTAGAAATGTTAAAGCCACACCAAATCTAAGGTGAAACATCAAATCTAAGATGCATACTGTAGAATTTCAAGAGAAAACATACTAAATCTTAAAGAATTCATACCGACTCTTGAAGACATAAGAAGAAAGAATAAAAGAACCTACAAGCCATATTGGGTCTTGTTGATCTTGAGTTTGACTATCTCCACTTTAAATGAGACATGCAAGAATGAAGAAAAAGAAACAAACAAATGAGGAATGGACATGTAGGATCTGTGAATAAAATTGATAGTAGATGGTGATTTGAGAAGAAGTGATGAATGAATTTTGGTTCTTATTTTTAGGGACTGTAAGAACTTTTAAAGGGAAATGAAAATCGAGGATAAGGGCTTAATAGAACAAGGCTAATTTGACACACACACACACACTATATATATATATATATATATATATATGCATATTTGAGTACAAATCAATTTAATTGTTCGATTGTTTCACTAAATTAATTGGACAAAAAATAAAAATAAAAAATTCAAAATCAACATTGAATTGAACCAATTGAAAACCAAACTAAAAAACTGATGCAGATCAATTTGGTTCAGTCTTTCAATTGTAACTATTTTCTGCTAAGCACTAGTATTCTTTAGAAATCTCATTTTAGACTATTGTACAGTTTCTCCAAATCTTCTTTTAGTACCATCCATCCTTCTTGATGTGTTTTTAATATATTTAAGTTACATCTTGTATTATTCCCACAAGGTAGTTCAGTGATAAGGATGAGGAATGAATGATAAGAGGTCGAGAGTTCGAGTAGTGGAAGAAGTATTTTAGTTTATAATTCCTTCGGGAAGAGTATCAAAATTTGTAAATCTGTTAAACTCAACGCCGGAAGCCAATACTCGTCCATACTATTATAATCTTTCTCCAAATCCTCTTTTAATATCATCCATCATTCCCAATGTATTTAATGGATTACATCTTAAAGAATTATTATAGAGTAATTTTTTGTAGAATGAAGCTACTTTGGTAAGACAATATTAATTTTAGCTGGCACTACAGATTTTCTACTTTTGGTAACACTGTAATAAAAATAGAAAAAAATTACTATTTAGTATAGTTCATTGAAACAAACTAATTTATTGTTTTCAAAAATATATTAAACAGTGATGAT
>CAOGCB010340444.1:0-17499 GCA_948266635.1 Cnidoscolus chayamansa
GGCCCTTTATAGGAGGTCACGCAAATGGGTGACAAGCTATCACTTAGAGATACACTTTTAGGCACAGCTTCCTCAGAATGTGGATTCCCAGAAGTAGCATTTGGTATCTCTCCAAGCAGCTTCTCAAACTCATCAAAGTCTACTTCAGTTCTCCCAATTTCCATTTTCTAAATTGTGAAGTTATTGAGAATTCGTTTTCTGCCAAGTAAATTAATGTGTATAAGGCAATGCAGAGCCGCAGACAAGCCTTCAATACAGAGACATTCTAAATCACAAGAAATCATCCATAGGCTGCAGAGAAATTCTAAATCATAAGAAACCATCTTTATGCTAATTAATATTAAGTAAAACAAAGGAATGGTTTACATTTACTGAAACTTGACTTCAAAAATCTTCAACTTCATTACTAGCTAAAGATTTTATCTTTCAATAAAAACAAATCTCACATTGCAACATTGTTAAAGTGTACCATCCATTAACCAAATTCATCACAATATGCAGCTAGTGTCCAGCTTTTCCATAAATTCTGGTAACAAATTTTTTCTTCACCCAAAGCGTTGAACACAACAAAATCCACCCCATAAATTTACATTAAATATATATATATATATAAACGAACAATAACACATAGAAGAGGAACATCCATCAAAGAATCATTCCATAACAACAGATTCTGAACTAGAAAATCAATTAGTACCAAAACCCCAGTTCAAAATCAGTGTTCGGATCACTCTAGAACCATGATCATCAACGTTAACATGATCAAACCATTCCAAACACCTTTCCTCGATTTCTACGTCCAAAAGAAGAAAACACAGATATCTCATTGCCTAAACAATTGCACTAAAAGCAAGACCCCAAATTCAACTAAGCTCTTCTAAAGAGCCAAAACCCAGAAAATCAAAATCTTGATAATCAAAAACCAAAATTCAAAAATCTCAAAAAAAAAAAAAAAAAAAAAACAATCTTGATAACACACAAATCAAACAGACAAAAACAAGAGGAACCCAATTCAGTTAAAGGGATTAGACAACAATGCAGGAGGAAAGAAAAAGACTGAACTAGTGATTAAAAAGGCAAAAAGAAAAAAGAATACATACCAGTAACAGAGGAGTCAGCATTACAGAGACAACGAGGGCACGGGTAAAGTGAAGAAAGACAGAAAAAAGCAAGAAAAATCTTAAAAGGACGATCGGGGGTAAACAAATATTTTATATTTCTGAAAATTTAGAGAATGCAAAGAGAGTGCAAGTGTTGTTGGCAATAAGGTCAGGGAGAGAGGCGGCGAGAAGAAGAAGGAGGAGAGGCTCTCAAAAATAACCCAGGACAGAGAATTGAGAGAGAGAAAGAGAGAGAGTAAAGAGATGGAATTGGTATAGAATTACAAAAGCACCAAACAAACACACCAACTACACAAATACTACCATAACCCCCATCTTATGAATCATCCATGCATGGACTCAAATGTAATACACACACACACACACACACACACACACACACACATATATATATATGGAATGCAATGCTTATGCTTTTTCTTTCCCTTCTCTTTTTCTAGTGCTTTTCTTGTGTTTTGGTACGTTTGCCTTTGGGTCATCACCTTTCCTCCAAGTACTTAAAATTATATTATATTATATTATATTATTTCTTCTGTTCCAATCCTACTGTATACTAATTAATTATGCTGCATCATTCCTTTCATTTTTATTTTATTTTTTTTAATTTCTTATTTAATTCATTAAATGCACTCATTTATTAATATTTTTCAATATAATATTTTAAATTTTTTTATTATTATTATTGATAATAATTGTGTGTTTATTGATTCTATTTCCAACTGATGCAATATTATAAATATTATATTTTTAAAATATATAAATTAAATAATTAATTTTATTAAATTGTAGGAATTAAAAAGTAATTTATATATATATATATATATTAGAAAGCATTGAGAAACACATGAGGTATGTATTTTTCATGCTGAGCTTATTTTATTCAATATCACCAAATTAGATATTAAAGCTTTGAGATTTTAATTTGATTGAATTTTATTCGAAAGTATACAAATTTATAATAATTATTATTATTATTGTAGTAAAAAAATTCTATAAATGGGTTATTATCTTTTTAATATATATTAAATGTTAATTATATATATTTAAATTTTATATTCTAAAAGATTATTTTATTGTAATATTATAATAAAAAAAATAGATATGTAATTACTAAGGTAGTTTAGTTGGTAGAGTTTTTAATGACTTATTAACATAATTGCTATTTTAGTTAGATTTGAAAATTAATATTTTTATATCAATAAAAAATTAAAATTAATATAAAAAAATTATGTTTTAATTTAATTTACGATTATATAATTATTTAAAATAAATGAAGTATATTGGGAATTAATTTATCCCTGAATTTATAAAATCTTAAATGTAGAATATAAAAAAAAACAATATATATATATATATATATATATATATATATATATATTGTTAGCTAATGAGAAGAATTTAATTTAAATTTTAAAATTAATATATATTGTTGGAGTAAATATAAATTTTTAAATAAAAAAGTTAATATTATTGTTTCAATATTATAGATAAAATTACGATGAAAAATATTAAAATAAATTAGTTGATGTTTAATTGAAAATAGAAAAATATAAATTTATTAAAATTTTAGTAAATTCAAATATTTTAGGATGACAATTAAAGACATATGTAATGTATTATATAATATAATACCATCTTAGAGTGAGTTCATTGCATGCTTTATAAATAAAAATCTTTCCATCAGCTTTGAGGCCTTTGTCTCACTTTTACACTTATTAATTTTCATTTTTTTTATTATTATTAAATTACATATATTAGTGGCAATTTTTTTAGAAAATTTTGAGAAACATAAGTACCAAATTATTAAATTTATTTAACAAAAATATAACCCCAATTATATAATATTTATTGACATAAAATAGATTTTTTTTTAATTATTGAAGTTCATTTAAATTAATAAATAATCAAACTACCAAGAAAATTATTAGATAATTGTATTTTTCACTTCTTTTCTTTTGCTGGTTTTCTTCTCTTTCCCAGATGTTAAGTTGCTATTCATCTCTGTACCTATGACTTTAGATTCACTAGTTATAGTTATTATTATTTTATTGCAGATTCATATCAAATGCAAAGTTCTTCTTCCACTAAATCTAATAATGGCATTAAAAAGAAACCTCCATCAAAAGCAATCTTTGCAAGAATTTATTATCAAATGCAATCAACATAATTTATAGTCCACCAATACCCTCTTCAACCTCAACAGAAGGCTGTCCATGCCAAGAGTTTCAAAACCATACAGCCAACTAGTTTCTGCTTACAACCTCTCTCTCTCTTTCTCTCTTTATAATGGCATTAATTCCTGTTACCTTTGTGGCATGATTCAGAAACAAAGTGCCCAATAGCTAATGATGATAGTTTTGTCCTTTCAGAATAGTCCATGACCTGAGAAGCAAACAATAATGCACTCTATCACTCTCTTCATGTGACTGAAGCACATGGTAATAAATATCAAATGGTTAGCTTCTAAACTGCTGGTAGAGAAAGCCCTGTGAAGATAACTAATTGAAGGAGGGGAATGACCACCATTAATAAACCATATTTTTACACCATCCCATATCAACCAAATTTCACATATCCTAAATTGTTAGTCATCTACCAATCTGTAGCATACAATAATGAATTCTTTAATAGGAAGCTGTTAAAATAATAAATCCATCAATTTACTTTTATAGCTGATTTCTTTTTTGGGCAAAAATGAGGAAACAACAAACTAAAACCTGATGGGATCAAGAATGTGTTAAGCAGGAATAAAAACCATTCAAGGAAAATAATATGAATAGAAAAACTACTCTTGATTCACAATTAATAAGATCTGAAACTACTATGAGCGTATGAATGACAACTAATTTCTTAAATAAACACTAAAATTCCTTTTTGAAATAAATTGCAAATTCAGACCTTGAATTTAAGCTTCAATAAACTTAGATGTTAGATATGGAACTTAAATCAAGTCGAGACTGCATATGCTGGAAGTGCAACCTATTATGCTGACAGACGCAACAAAAATTAGATTTCCTGAACAGTGAAAACCTAGACCTTCAAATCACAACATAAAATCTGAATGAAAGATCTTAACTTTACAATTAAAACTTAAATATAAATAATTCCATAAATCTAATTTTCCTTGCTGCATCAACTTCAAATGGCCACAAACTGACTTTAAAATGCTGACCACAAATACAAAAGATTGCTTCTTTCATCATGTCATCTTGCTCCAAGGAAGCATTATTTTAATGTAAACACATTTTTGCAAACCTATAACTCTGACAACGTATATCTATCCTTTAGAAACATGAAGCTAGACTACTGGCATGGACTTAAGCAATCAGTACTATGTGATCATAGAATCCAATATGCTTGCACATCAACAAATGCTTACCTATAAAGCTGCTCTACAAGCACAACCAATGCAATCTGATGATTCAGAACCATGGAGGATAATCTGATAGATATATTAGCACGTTTCCTCATTCGCTGTCCATGACCATAAGGTCCACCAATACAAAATGATAGCCTTGAAGCTCCCTGCAAAAAAGCAAAAACTATATTTTTTTTCTACTTAAGAAAGAATAATAAATTGTTACTCAAATTAGACAAAGCTAACAAAATGGAGATCGAGATTATTCTTGAAGAGTATTAGAGAGACAAAGTAGATGCATACAGTATTTCCTGCATCTGCAACCAACTCAGCCATCTGCTCAGACCCAATTTCTAGTCCACGCTCATCCAACATCACAACCTATGAGTAAATGATCTCAAAGATAGATAAATAAATAATAAGCATAGTATCAGGGAGGGGGGAGGCGGCGGGAACCACAGTTTGTGAATTATGTTTGGAGACTACATATCCCTAAATTAGACCTTTCTATTACCCCGTGACCATTGCATTTTCAAGGCATGCAATTTTATGAATAATAAGACCATTGCATTTTAGGGACAATTTTGCTTCAAGCAAAAAGGGTTGCAAAGATACAGCCAAGAGCATTTTCTAAAGAAAACATAAACAATCTTTTGAGTCTCAAAGTTACTCTTAAGACCATTTAACAAATATGGAATGCAGTCAGGGAGTAAAAACAGCTCAACTTCAACAAATAAATTAACATGGAAATGTTGTTAAGAAGCAATACCCAATCATCGGACCTTATAAGATTGATGGCTGCCATGTCTTCATCATCAACCTGAACCCTCATGTCACTGAAATGCAAGATACAGAGATTACCGAGTACATAAAACAACATTTGGAAATTATAATACCATTAAAAGCTAAAACCAAAAAGAAACAAAGATACCGAGCATTTTTAGGATTAGAGCGAATTTGAGTATCCTCAACAGAACAATAATGTCTGAGCTTGCTGATATACTCATCTACTAATAATTGAACCCCATGTGACCTCTTCTTTCCAACTGTAAGTATCCTTGTGGGTAATGCTCTCTATCCAAAATGAAATCAAATGAAAAAGGTTGGATTTAGAATTTAGAATTTGATTTTGAGTGATTGGAGAAATGGGTTTTGTTTACCACAGATTGAGCAGAATATTTACATTGTATACCTGAAAATTTTCAAATAAAGATGCATTAAATGAAAGTGAAATTGTTGTGAATATGATAAATGGATTCTCAGCAAGCAATTATGAAGAGCGTATATGGGAACCTGGAGATGAAGAAGTAGAAGGAGATATGTGAAAACTGGTACAGACTGAGATTGGCATCTCTGAAAATTTTAAGGGCAAAATCAAAGAGAAGCAGAGCTTCAAGTATTCCGTGTCTAATCGGTGGTTTCAGTTGAAGCTGCAGAGATTTGAAATCAACTCTCAGGGCATTTTTTTCTTTTTTAATTTACTTTTAATTCCACTAGCTAAAGATACGAAGTGGACTTATCCCATATAAATTTAAATAAATTTAATAATTTAAAAATGTTTTTTTTAAATTAATATATATAATTAATTTTAAATTTTAAATATATAATGATGAGCCAATATAATTTAATTAGTTAATTGATAATTTAGAGATTAAAATGAAATTAATTCTAAATGGATTGAAATTTCAAGTTCGGCCCTTAAAACTTGCTTAGTCAGTTTAAAGTATAAATGAAGTTGCAAGTTGCAAGTTAATTGAAAATTTAGAGATTAAAATCAAATCTCTTTCAATGTGAGTTTCGAACGCAATACTTTTTCCGAAGGAATTTTAAGAATATCAACTAAATTCAAATGATTTTAATATTATTGAAGTTTCTTTCAAGTTTTTGCTTCTCCTCGAGTGAAATTTTAGATTTGATAGTTGAATTTAAAGTATTGCCGCTGAAATTAGCTTAGTCAATTTAGATATAAACATATTGCAGCTTGGTCGGGAGGAAAAATTTTGAGATTTCTGCTCTCCTAAGGTGATTTTTGAACCCCAACAATTTGTCCGAAAGGAATTTCAAGAATAACTAAATTCAAGTGGGTTTAATGCTAGATTGAAGTTTCTTTCAAGATTTTGCTTCTCCTCAAATAGAAACTCGACCATTCTCTAAGAATCCTCGAGTCCACCATTTTAGATTTTCAAGAGGTTAGTTCTTCAACTAAAAGCTTATATTTTGGAAGTATTGATGGGTGGAAGCTTTACATGCAAGAGGAAATGGACTTTTAACCATATTAGTAATGTATTTGGGTTTGAGTTGAAATTGTTACTTTTGAGGTTTGAACTTTGAAAACAATGCATATTAGGGCTTTATGTTAGGTTTATTCAATTGGAAGCAATGCATGTGAAATTCATTGGGTTTAAGTTATCTTGAACTCATTGTTGTATGTAATGCTAGAAGTGGTGGTTGTGGATTTGCATGTTGCTTTTGATGAATGCTTTAAATTGCTTTGGAGTTGTATTGATGTTTAAGTATACTTACATGTATTGTTTAAGCCAAATTTCAGGTTTTTGTTACAATTGCATGCGTAGATATTTGATTTTAGCATTATGTCAAAATCTAGTTTCAGTCGCCAAAGGTAGTTTCAATTGCCGAAACTAGTCTCCATCAACTTGAGTTATGTAATAAAAAGATTTTGTATAAATCTAAGATTCAACTCTGTATGAAATAAGTTTTAGGCTCTTAGCCATTGAAGGTGCTGTTGAAGGTTGTGCTTAGAGTTTCAAAAAATGCTTCTGAAAAGTAGAGTTTCAGTTCCATACTAGGACTTTCGACCATCCAAAATTGTCTAACTAGCCAATTTTAAGAGATCTCTTGCCATCTTTTAAGTTTGTCTACAGGGGTTGTAGGGCATCTGGTAGAGTGCTTTTCAGAATATATTTAATCAATAGTTTGGTCTCTAACTCTAAGTCCTCCAGTTATAGAAGCTGACATTGAGAATCAAAGACAATGGTAAGAAAATGAGATTAGTCCCCACATATTTATAGAAGTGAGTGAATACAAACTTATGTTTTATGATTTTTAGAAAAAAAATATTTTATAGCATGATTATGCATCATGATGTGATAGCTTGTACACATTAGATTCACGATAAATATAGTATTGCATATGTAATTGTGATATGTACTGTGGGATTTAAAAGGCCCACTGATTTTCCTATGCTACGAATATAGATGATATGATACGTATGAAAATATTAGGATGCGCATTCTATACTCTAATACTATGGATTTATGTTTAAGAGAAAATATGAGTTTGTAACGAGTCAAACATTATTAGATTTGAAAAATCATTAGTGACAAAAAACACATTGTATGAAATGTTTATGTTATGATGTATTCATGGAGCACATATTCTATTTTATACATGTTTTTTTGTATTTATTCACTGAGCTACTTCTAATAGTTTATCCCTTTTTTTTCCGATTGTATATGATAGAAAACAGTCAAAGCAAAACACGATAGATATTGGACATTTAGGTTTCTCGAGATAGTTTAGTGTTTGTGCTCATATTGTTTGAATTTTTAAATTTCTTATTTCTTTTTGTAAAGTTCTAAATTGTGACAAATATTCTTTTTTTGAGCAAGAATTTATGTTAATATAGTTTTACGTGATGGACAGCTAGGTCTTTTAGGGAGTGTACTATCTCATTATGATTATATAATGTCTTTTATGAATATTATAATATTTTATATTATATGAGATTTAGAAAAGCATGAATGTACAAGACTGTACATGTTTGCTAGAGTTTCAATAAC
This sequence comes from Cnidoscolus chayamansa, assembly GCA_948266635.1. Classification (NCBI taxonomy): domain Eukaryota; kingdom Viridiplantae; phylum Streptophyta; class Magnoliopsida; order Malpighiales; family Euphorbiaceae; genus Cnidoscolus; species Cnidoscolus chayamansa. The sequence goes on from CAOGCB010340444.1 coordinate 8,280, forward strand.
CTGGCAGTGGTTGGATCTCGAGTCGTTACATTTAATGTCTTTATGAGGCATTGAATGAAAAACTAACTTTGTGCCAAAACTAGGTAAGCCCATCAAATAACATGAAGGCTTATATTGGTCTATTTGATAGGCAATCTATGTAATTTTAAGTTTAAATAGAAACAGAACTATTCTCATTTTTTTGTCTAAGGCATACGCATTAGTGAAGGTAAATTGTTTTTCTTTTATTCGATTTGATTTTTTAATTTTAACTGAATACTATACAATTCTACTAAAAATGATTTCTCACCCATGATTTTTGAATTTACAATAACATATTTATTATATATTAAAAACTTTTAAATGAAAATATAATTTATTTTAATTTATATTTTATCATGATATATTTTTAATTTTATTTAAAATAAATTAAGTTATTTTTATTGAATTATAAAAGAAAATTATTGGATAATTAAACTATTTAATCACGAATGACTAGTATTTTACTACCAACTTATTTTTATTTTATCATATTTTAAATATAACTTAGGGTAACATGTTCTATTTATTGTTATTGGTAAATATAAATCAAAATATTGGAGTTACTTTTAATAAATATAAATCAAAATATTGGAGTTATTTTTTTATGATTAGTATAAAATACAAAATATTCATTATAATTTTATTTTATAACTCAATAAAAATTTTAAATAATTACAACTATTTTAATAATATTGAACTTTAATAAATTAAAAATAATTTATTAATGTAGTTTAAATAAAAATATTATTTATAAAAAGTTAATTTATGACATCTTAATGATGGATTTATTAATCTTAAATTGCAAAAGGTCATCTTGGGATAATGAATATATAGTAGACGTCAGAAGTGCATTATTCGAATCATTGTTCTTTTAATTGCAAAATACAAGCCGCTCTCCACTATGCTATCCCTCACCACAATTTATAATTCCTGATTCACTTTACAAAAGAAAGCCCTTCATTCCCAGCCAACCATAACCCACTGCTACTACTACGACAATGGATCTGGTCTTCCATTCTGCTCCTCCCCATGTTGCCCACATGACCTTAGTACCCATATCCTGTTTCAATCAGCACAAAAGTTTAAGTAACAACGTATGCATGCATGGAAGTGCAGTAGGATTGTATTTGTGCAAGTTAGAAGAGACCTGAATTGTCCATGGGATTGCCAGCAGGAACTGGTTCAGGCTCCTTGATCTCTACAACTACGCAATCGGACATCAAGAACGTCTTTGCCACTGATGATGCGTGCTCTAGGCAACATCTAACCACCTGAATGCCAATTTATGAACATTGGTGCTATAATGAACACAAGTATAGTGCAAAAATAAATGTACAAGAAATTTAAGTTTAAGCTGCTTTCTCCACCTAATCCCCAAGATATTTCTTTTTTGTTGCTTGACTACGTCCAACAACACAACAGAGAAAGAAAGGGGTGTGGCGCAGAGAAGATATTATTGTCATTGAAATGCAATACTAACTTTTTCCTCCAAAATCAGTAGATGAACTCACCTTTGTTGGATCAATAATACCAGCAGCAATTAGATCTTCATAGTTTCCAGTTGCAGCATTGTATCCGAATTTTGGATTATCATTGGAAAGAACCTGTGAAAAGAAATATCGATCTCAGTTGAAACCAATATTAAACCAAACAAATTGTTGCCTATTAATATTGGAAAATCGAATACCTTCTCACTGACCACACTTCCATTAACACCAGCATTCTTAGCAATTAACTTAAGCGGATAGCTCAAAGCCCTCTTCATAATATCTGCTCCAACCTGCAACCAAAAATAAATAATCAAGTTCCAAACAGCTCTAACGACAATATTATATTATTTATGTAAGCACCATTATGCTTTATCACACCCAAATTACCTTTTCTTCATCATTGTCAAGGGTGTCTTTGATGGCGTCCACCTTTGATGCAAGTCTCAGCAACGTGCATCCACCACCAACTACAATACCTTCCTCCACAGCTGCCTGAAACCCATCAATAATATTTGAATAATGATATGGCTTAGATGCAAAAACAACAGACAGCATTGACGCTACAATAAATACCTTTGTTGCATTCAGAGCATCTTCAACTCTCAATTTCTTTTCTTTAAGCTCCGTCTCAGTTTGTGCTCCAACCTTTAAATTTTGATGAAAATAAAAGTTATATAAGATACACAAAAATCTGGAAGATACACTGAATACGGCTTCATGCATTACTCTTGAAAGGAAACTGAACATTTACCTGTATGACAGCAACACCCCCTGACAATTTTGCAATTCTTTCATTGAGTTTTTCCCTCTCATAATCTTGCTCAGCAGCCTGCATATATGTTGATTAAATCAAGGCAGGGTGCATACATTCCCTGGGTGAGCTACCAAAAGGCTGGGGAATTTCATACCTCAATGAGATTCCTTATTTGCACAACTCTCTTGTTTACTGCTTCCTGGGTGCTTCCATCACCCACAATGGTAGTAGTATCCTTGGTAAGTACCACTTTGGAAGCATGACCCAGCACCTCCTTACCAACTTTGTCCAATGCAAGCCCCACCTCATCTCTTACAACAGTTCCTGCAATTCATAGATGCTGTAAGAAAAGAAGACAGGTGCGAGTGCAGGGGAATAAAAAGAAAATGGTAACATTATATAAGTTAGTAGTCAAGGAAATGCACATGAAAAAAGAAACCAAAAATGAACATTGCAAAAGATGCACTTATTTGCACTAACCTCCAGTTAAAATAGCAATGTCATCAAGGTATTGACTCTTCCGCTCTCCAAAACCGGGAGCTTTGAGAGCAGCAATCTTCAAAGCACCCCTAAGTTTATTCACAACAAGAGTTGCCAGAGCTTCCTGCTCAATGTCTTCAGCAATAATCAGAATTGGGTATCCAGCCCTGATTGCATCTTCCAGAATATTAATAAGATCCCTTGCATTTGTTATTTTCTTATCAACAAGAAGCAACTGCAAGGCAGAGTAAACACAATTAATTTAAGAGAGGAGAGAGAGAGAGAGAGAGAGAGAGAGAGAGAGAGAGAGAGAGAAGGCTTCATGATAGCATACCTTGCAGTTCTCAAATTCAACTGCCATTTTTTCACTGTCGGTGACAAAATAAGGTGATATATAACCACGGTCAAATTGCATTCCCTCAACAACATACAGGCTATTCTCAGCACTTTTGCCCTCTTCAAGAGTTACCACACCCTTACGACCCACTTTACTCATGGCTTCAGCAATCATGTTCCCTACTTCATAGTTGTTCCCAGCACTAACTGCCGCTACATCAGCAAGCTCACTGTCTTCAACCTGCAATAGCAAACTGAAGTTAATCCCTTCAACACAAATTTAATATACAGGAAGAGAACACAATGGCAATGTTACATTAATAGTGAAGAGTTTTCAAGAGTCCAATATTACCTCTTTCGACATCAACTTAAGTTCATTCACTAGAGCCTTTGAGGTCTTCTCAATACCCCTAGTAATCAGAACGGGGTTTGCACCAGCAGCTACAACCTAAAAATTGAACCCAAGTCATTAACAAGAACATTATGCAACAACACACATGATTACCATGCCATTCAAGTCTTCATAAATAAGAAAGCACAAATCATCCTACAAACCTTGACGCCTTCAGCAATAAGACCTTGAGCAAGAACAACAGATGTTGTGGTCCCATCACCAGCCAAGTCATTTGTCTTGGCAGCTGCCTGTCTCACCAATTTGGCGCCAATATTCTCAACTGGATCCTCCAATTCAACCTAGAAGATTTGGATGAAGCATCTGGTAAATAAACTCAAACAAGAATTTTTACCTACAGATGGTAAGAGGAAATAAAACCAACATCGAATAAAAATAACCATAAGTTTCAGAAATGAAATGTTATCAAGAGGAAATAAAACCAACATCGAATAAAAATAACCATAAGTTTCAGAAATGAAATGTTATCACCATCATACAAGATGCAATGCATCTAATTCTGTATTTCAAAGTACCATCCACATAAAATATCCAATTTAGACAGCTAAAATTTGCTTCAAATTGTATAGACAACAAATATTGTACCTCCTTAGCAACGGTCACACCATCATTGACGATTTTTGGGGAGCCATACTTGCTCTCAAGAACAACATTACGGCCCTTTGGTCCAAGAGTAACCCCAACTAGATCCGCAAGTTTGTTGACACCAGTCTGAAGCATAGTAACAAAAGCTTTTTTTATGACCAACCAAAAATAAAGAGCATGAATCACAAGAAAGACACTCAGCAATATACAATCCAAAACTCACTTGCAATTTCTTAATTGTTGTTCCATCCTTGTTAAAATGCAACTGCTTGGCCATGGCACAGATCTTAGGTGAGCGTGATCTACGTAAGACTACATTCTGTTTCCTACTCAATGAGCTTCCAGAAATTGAGGCAAAAGATGACAATCTGTTTGAAGAAGATGCAAGTTTCTTATCCATCACACAGCCATTAGCTGCAGCCAAGGATCCAACTGACGACATGGCAGTAAAGGTGGATGCCATTTACTATTTGATATCTGACAACCAACAATTGGAAACTTCAGCTATGTCAGAAGAGGACATTAGTTCTCAAAAGACAATAATACAACAAAAGCCATTATCTACAATATACGTGAGGGGGACAATCAATGAACAGTAAGAAGCTAGCTTAGATCACGCGAAAGTAAAATTTTTCTTATAGCTTGTTTGGAACTACAAATTTGAAAGAATACAATTCAATTCTCATGTTTGGAAACATAACAAGTGAAAGACTTCAATTATTTTAGCTTAAAAAAAACATTTAAAAAGAAACATAAAGCAAGCCCAAAGTAGTCGAATTGCGTGAGGATTCAATTGATTGATTGATTGTCAACAAATTCAAGCACCAATAGATTAGATTTTTCAAATATGTCGAATACCCAAATGACATATTGTCACCTCGGAAGGAAATAAGTTCAAGCTTTCCGAATTAAACTTTATACTACACACAATGCAATTCCTTTCCAAGTTTACAAGCTCAATTCACATAATTAAAGAAAGATGAGATTCCTTTGAGGGAGGGAGGAAAGGACCCTATGTAAACTAACTCATTTCAGTCATCCATAAACAAGACCAGGAAAACAACATCAATGTCAGAGAAATCTTCACAAAGTAAAAGTACTAAAGAAAAATATATATATAAACCAAAGTACCCATTTCCACGAATATAAACAGCCAAAAGAAGAGCTGTAAAGTAGCAAGCTTCAATCAAATTCACTTCACTTAATGAATTAACAAAATGAAATTCCCAAGCCAAACAAACCATTAATTTATACAGTATCAACCACATAACACATGCATCAAACACCCAAAAAGCACACTGGAGTAAAATAAAAGATGGGTGATAGGGCTTAAGGAGCTGACCGGAAAATGAGACGGCAGAGACGGATTAGGGTTTTAGAATGGAGAGTTGGATAAGAGGCGCAGGTTTATCCTAGCAATGGACGAGCAGTCTCTATACCAGTGTTTTGTAAGGTTAGGTTAATAATGTAAACGTTGTAGTTCGAGTTGGTCCTGAAGGTTCCAGTGCATCTGGACCGTTAATCAAACTCGTTTCGTTTGATTGAGTTACACTGGAACAATCTAGAACCTTTTTATATATTCTAGGAGAACGGCTATTTGATTGGCTATAGGCCCGACCAAGTTAGGCAACAGCGCAACGATTTGTGCATTTGTATGAATACTGTTGACAGTATCTTTTTAAACCATATCTTACTCTATATTGGTTCCATTTGTGTTGAGCTAAATATGGTATTGACCAATCAATCGTTCAATAGCTCATCATTAAAGCCTTATATTCCCCATCAAAGGTAGCTTCACCAAGTAGTTATCGACCACAAACTCCTCCTACATAATATATTTACAAAACCATTGAGGACCTTATCTGTATTATTGAGCCAGAATTATGGCTCAAAAATCCTAATCTTAATCCATACACAGCTTGTGAAACTATACTCCCTAAGACCCACTTATATATTCCAGACAGCTACCTAAAATCTCAAAGTTTTTATGAGACCATTTTAACAGTTACAAATTCAGCTCAAATCCAGAATATAATGGATTCGACTCAGACCAATAAAATATGATATTGTAAGGTATATATTATTATAGGGATAACTGAAAGACAAGTTACTGAAAACATTATATTAGGATTTACAGGAGAATTAAGAACCTGGTGGGACAATATTATTAATGTCTTGACCATTTCTGATTAGAGCCAAGAAGCCCATAATGATTAAGACTATAGACAATATTTCTTTCTTAATGGTAGAGTAGAAATATTTAAAGAGAGAATTAAAAAATGAAATAGGGCAATTAAAGTTTAGGTGTTTTGAATTAAAACGAAATCAAAATAAGTTAGAAGATAATTCTACTTTAGAAAAACTAAAAGGAAAAATGACAATAGTGGATAGTTCTAGTTCAGACAACGAAATTGATTCACAAAATAAATTTAAATTCAATGAAATAACTAAAATAAGATTCCAAAAATGGTATGTAAAAATAAATTTATCAATAAAAGACTTTAAAATAGAAATTATAGCCATGTTAGATTCTGGTGCAGATATGAACTGCATAGATCAAGGGATAGTACCTAGTAAATATTTTCATAAAACTAGACAATTATTATCGGCAGCAAATTCAACTAAAGTTAAAATTAATTATAAAATACCTAATGCTCATATATGGAATAATAATATTTTTTTTAAAACCAGTTTTATGTTGGTCAAAGATTTAAATACCAAACTGATCTTAGGAAATCCTTTTCTACAAATGTTGTATCCTTTTAAAGTAACTCAATTAGGATTAGAAATAAAAATATTAGGACAAGAAATACTCTTTAAATTTATATATCCAATTTCTAATCATGAAGTAAATCTCTTTCAAACCAACAATATAACTAAATTAGAACAAAAGACTAATCAATTGAACTTTTTAAAATATGATCTTACAAACATTAGGATAGAAGAACAATTAGAAAATACAGAGATTAAAAATAAAATTCAAAACCTACAAAATGAATTTGAAAATAACTTATGCTCTAATTTACCAACAGCTTTCTGGAATAGGAAAAAACATGTAGTAGACCTTCCATATGAACCAGACTTTCATGAACAAAATATTCCTACGAAAGCACGACCAATTCAGATGAATCAAGAAATGTTAGAATACTGTAAAAAAGAAATACAAGATTTATTAGAAAAGGGGTTAATAAGAAAAAGTCAATCCCCATAGTCTTGTGCAGCTTTCTATGTAAATAAAAGTGTTGAGTTAGAACGTGGTGCACCTAGGTTAGTTATAAATTATAAACCGTTAAATTCTGTTTTAAGATGGATACGTTATCCTTTACCACACAAACCAGACTTATTAAATAGATTATATAATTCCAAAATATTTTCTAAGTTTGATATGAAATCTGGATTTTGGTAAATTCAGATTAGTGAAAAGGATAAATATAAAAACAGCCTTTACTGTACCATTTGGGCAATATGAATGGAATATAATGTCATTTGGCCTTAAAAATGCACCAAGTGAATTTCAAAGAATAATGAACGACATCTTTAATCCTTATATCTTTATAATAGTATATATAGATGATGTTTTAATATTTAGTCAAACAATTGACCAACATTTCAAACATTTAAATATATTCTATAAAATTATCAAACAGAATGGTCTAGTCTTATCAAAACCAAAGATAAAATTATTTCAAACACGCATACGATTTTTAGGACATATTATTCATCTAGGAACAATAACCCCGATACAAAGAGCAATAGATTTTGCAGACAAATTTCCTGATGAAATAAAAGATAAAAATCAATTACAAAGATTTTTAGGTTCTTTAAATTATATTTCTGAATTTTTACCAAATTTAAGACAAATTTGCAAACCACTTTACGATAGACTTAAGAAGAATCCACCCCCATGGACAGACCAACACACTAAAATAATCCAATTACTTAAAAAACATGTTAAAATATTACCATATCTTACCATTTGCCATCCTACTGCCCCTAAAATCGTAGAAACAGATGCCTCAGACATAGGATACGTTGGACTACTTAAACAAGTTATAAATAATAAAGAGTGTATTATTCGTTTTCACTCCGGGGTGTAGAATGAGACACAACAAAAATACTCTACCATTAAGAAAGAAATATTGTCTATAGTCTTAATTATTACAAAATTTCAAAGTGATTTATTAAATAAAAATTTTTTAGTAAAAGTAAATTGCCAAGCTGCTAAATATGTATTGACCAATGATGTTAAAAATTTAGCTGCTAAATAAATTTTTGTAAGATGGCAAGCATTATTATCTTTATTTGATTTTGATATTACTCATATTAAAGAAAATGAAAATACTATTCCTGACTTTCTTACACGTGAATATTTACAGGGAAGATGAGTAAGGATAATATAAGTTTAAGACCAGCTAATAATGATAAAGAAAAGAAAAAAATTACTATTCAAGCTTCTTCTTCCAACAAAGAAGAAAGTGGATCAATCAATATAAAACATTTACAGACCATAAGACCATTACAACCACTTTCTAGTGCCCTTATCTTAATACCTACTTCTCCAAGACCAAGAGTTACTCTACCTGCTTTTGCCTCATATAATAAATTCTCTCCTTTACAATACCCGCCCTTACCATCTTTGTCTCCTTAACCAGTCACCCCATCTACCTTTAACAGGCCTTACATTCTCCATCAAAAATAGCTTCACCAAGTAATTACCGACCACAGACTCCACCTACAGAGTACGTTTATAAAACCATTGAAGACCATATCTGCATTATTGAGACAGAATTATGGCTCAAAAATCCAAACCTTAATCCATATATAGCCTGTGAGACTATACTCCCTTAAACCCATCTATATATTCCAGACAGTTACCTCAAATCCCAAAGCTTTTATGAGACTATCTTAACTGTTACAAATCCGGCCCAAATCTAAAATATAATGGATACAAGCCAGACCAATAAAATAAGATATTGTAAAGTATATATTACTAATGTTATGACCATCTCTGATTGGGGCCAAGAAGCCCATAAAGCAAAGGAAATTAAATTGACCAATGGACCATCTTACAAATTCAATTATTATAACTATCAACAAGCTTGGGAACGAGCTTTCTACAAAAATAATGACCAAATGTCACTG
>CAOGCB010340634.1:0-12734 GCA_948266635.1 Cnidoscolus chayamansa
AAAAAAAGAGATTAACAAATGATTTTTTTTATATTCTAAATATTTATTTTATTTATTTATTTTTATATTAAATTAATATTTTAAAGGATCATGAGCAAATAAATATTTTTCCAAGCTAAATAAAAATCTCGCTGTTTGGCAAAATCTTTTATGGGGGAAAAAGGTATTGAATAACTTTCCTAGATTTTCTTCCCAACCAAACAAAAGTGACAAGGCATTAATGTACACCCAAAAACTCAACAGCAACTATTCAGTACCCTCTCAATCCCAAACTTGCATTTGGTAACTAGGAACACCAACTCCTGCTGTTTCAAGCACACAAAACCAGGAGGTTATCGTTGAAACCAACAATCTTTAAACTGGAGATTCCATTCTCCGCCGTTAGTCAAAGGTTCTTTTTAATTGCTTCTTTAATATGTCGGTTTCTGGAGAGAAGAAAGAGGGAATGTTGAGAGAGTCTAAAGAGGAATATGTATGCTCCTTCTTTATTACCAAACACAAGCTACCAAATTTTGGACCTTTCCCAACTTATACCAACAAAGGAGCTCCTAGATGTTACAGAAAATAGCTCAAAGATTTGTCTTTTCAAACTGAAAAATTTTCCCAAGAAAATATATATATATATATTTCTTTTCTTTTCAGAGTCTACGAAGTATATTTTTCATATATTGAGTATTGAAAGGCGAGGCCCCTAAATTTATCCCCAAGATTTAAACTTAGTCCTTGAATAAACCGTCACCTTACAATATAAATTCATTTCCACACCTTTTCCCTGTTTCAATCTTTCCAGATCTTCACATAACAGCAAAAGAGATCGAAAATGGCTGCTTGCTGTTATAGAATCACCTTTCCTATTAGGTGTACTTCCAATAGTAACAATCCCCATGATCCTAATAAGCAGAATTTGCACGTAATTAAAATCAAAGGGACTTGTTCTAGGCCCCATAAGGTTGATTCACTCAGCCAAACTGCGGGACTGGCAATCACTTCAGTAGCTTCTGTTGCTAAGAATCTCTCTCCCACAAAAGGGCAGATCACTCGTCAGAACATCCCCAACAAGAAACAGTACGTTGATTCTCATCGTCAAGGTCTCATCATTGAAGGCGTTGGCTATCGACAGACAATTGTTATCAGATCCTATGAAGTAGGTCCTGATAAAACTGCTACACTTGAGAGCATCCTCTATCTTCTTCAGGTGAGAAGATTAAACTAGAGTTAACTTGTTGAATCATCCATGACCTGTATTTGTATTTATAGAGCACCTGAACGTAGGAAACAGCATTGAATCACGTATGGTTATCGGGACTTCTCAGCAATGGATTTGGTGCTACACATGGAATGGTTAGAAATAATCTCATCTGGGTTGTCTCAAAATTGCATGTTCAAGTGGATCAGTATCCAATCTGGTAAGTTTGGTATCATGATTTACAACACAGTGGATGAACAATACAATAAAGGTAATTGATATTAAATGATATTCATCTGTTGCGGAAATTCATGCAGGGGAGAGGTGGTGGAAATCGACACATGGGTTGGAGCATCAGGGAAGAATGGAATGAAGCGAGACTGGCTCATCCGAAGCCAGGCGACAGGCCATGTCTTTGCACGAGCAACAAGGTCTGTTCTGAAAGAACTTTCGGGCAAGACAATTGTGTTTCTTCTCCATCATGCTTCTTGTTCTCCCAATAATAATAATAATAATAAACATGGAAAAACAGCACTTGGGTGATGATGAACGAGAAGACGAGGCGACTGTCGAAGATGCCAGAGGAGGTGAGGGCTGAGATTTCTCCATGGTTTATAGAGAAACAAGCAATCCAGGACGAAGTCCCTGAGAAGATTCCAAAGTTGGACGAGAAAGCTAAATATGCCATCACCAACTTAAAGGTGAACAAATCAAATTCACAGCCCAACTAGAAACACCAGGGAAAAAAAAACAAGAAATTAACACATAATTAGTGTAATTTTGTGATCTTGTAGCCCAAGAGGAATGACTTGGATATGAACCACCATGTGAACAATGTCAAGTATGTAAGATGGATGCTAGAGGTAATCAATACATAAACAGAAGAAGACCCAACTCTTATATTGTTTCTGTAACAATTACTTGATGATTGATAATTAACTGTTCTTAACTGTACAGACAATCCCTGAGCAGTTCTTGGAGTCCCATCAACTCTCAGGAATCATACTAGAATATAGAAGGGAATGTGGGAGGTCAGACATTGTTCAATCCCTATGTGATCCTGATGAAGATGGGATCATTAACAGTGGTCTAAACCAAGCTAATGACGTCCCTCTGATTAATGGGTTCTCATTGTCATCTGAAATCATGGAAGGAAATGGACTCCTGGGATCAATGGAAAAGGCACCACTAAGATATACACATCTCCTTCTAACCAAAGGAGAGACTCAAAATCAAGAGATTGTTAGAGGGAAGACAACATGGAAGAAAAAGCAGAAACCTAAGCCAGTTTCAACCTAGCAAGGAATAATTTAAATTGAAGTATTTTTCATCAAGTAGAATAGAAGGGGTTTGGCAATCTGGATCGTCCTTGATGAACATCATTTGGAGACCTTGATCTTCAAATCTAAGAGGAGAAGGTATTTCTGCAATAATTATTCAAGTTAAGGGCGTACATATAAAAGATTTCACAAGATATTTGGTCGTGCTGATTTTGATTAGTTGGAAACTGAATGATTGTTGTGTTAATAATGTCCTATTAAGGGGTGTCATCGGAACGATTGATGATGAAATGGAGCCATAAGAAGGAATTGGAATACCGTACATGCTTGCTCCTATCACCATGTCTTGTTTGATTGGAGGCTGAATTACTGTTGTGCTAATCATATCCTGTTAGGGGTGCCATCGGAACGATGAATGATGTAAATAGGCTCAGAAGGGTACAGAGATGCAAGGACCGTTTTGATTGTAATTTGTTTTGCACCTTTTCTTTTAAAAGAAATTTGTGGTGTTGATGATTCCGAAAGATGTCCTTAGATTGTATCTAAGAAGATGCATAGCAACCATTATTTTATGAAGTGTTCAATTTTTCTAATTGTATGTTATGATGGGATGAGGTGAGTCCTTTTAAACATTACTAGACCATCAAATGTAGTAATGAAAATTTCAAAATCATGAAGTGCTCTTGTAGATACCCACCAAAATATGGATGGCATTGAATGAGAAAAATCACGAAACGAATGCCACACTTCTGGGTGTTCAATGTTTTTGGGCGAGGCATATGTGCTTAATTTTTAAATGTTTGAGATTGCTTTTGAAGTTTTGTTTGTGTTTTCTATGTAGAACGATCATTTGTCAGAGCATCAGAAGAAGAAAGAGACGTTAGCAATTTGGCAGTTCTCTACCCGCGAAAAACCGAGAGAAACAGAAATCAGAGTACTGCAATTATTAACTCACAAGTGCATGTAAGAACCATTTCTGAATACCTATCAATATTTGCTAATGAAGAAACTGTGATCCACTAAGCCAAAGAAAACAAGTATTTACAATTCTGTGAAGCAATTGGGTATTTACAACATTGATGGATACCCATAAGAACACAAAGTAATCAAAGAATAATGTAGCATGCTATAGCCTAATCATTGCCTTTTTCTCCCCAAAATTCGATGCAGTTGCCATGACCAAACAATCAGGAATATTACAAGTGCAACTCCAACAGATGACCAGAAGATAACCAACCACACAGGCATGGGTTTGGGGTAGAGACCTGGTGGAAATAAGAAAGATGACATACTAACCTTGACAGATATTTCAATTCAATTCAAGAAGAAAATAAGTGATGTACCATGTCCAAACTTGATGCAGATGAGAAGTTCAATGATACATATAGCAAGTGAAAGCCAACAAAAAGCCCCAACCTTCTTCACTGGTTTCCTAAAAATTTACAGAATTAAAACAAGCAGTAGCATGCAAGTTAGTTTTTCCATCAATGATCTTCAATGCAATCAATGCACAGTAAATTAAGCTAAACAAAACATTTTAAGATTAGAGGGAATACCGGTCTTGGAGATATGAATTGTACTCACGAATGGTCGGTATGGCAATTAGCCACCACAAGATCAACCTATACACTATCACAGGGTTCCGAGGAGGAATCCAAAGACAGAACTTAAGAAAGAATGTGTTAAGCTCCACTGTCAGGAACACTATGCAAAGACTGAGAACTTGGATAAATCGCCATGGACCAAGTAAGGGGTGCCACTCATCTTTGTCCCACTGTGCTGGTGTAAATTGCCCCAGTGTTCGTTTGACCTGATCAACAAGAAAGCATGATACGGCAGTTTAAAATCAGCATCAATGTTCCGTGCAGCCTGAATATAAGTTCAATGACATGGCATATAATAAACCGAAACATGCCTTGCTCATAATATTTGGTTGGCGACTTATACCAACCCACTCATATGTTTTCCCATCGAAGTACCTCACAGTATGCATTCCTGCCCAGATACCTGTAAAACAAACCAGAAAACTGTAAAATAAACCAGAGAAATGTCACAATAGGCAGTAGGAAAATACTTCAATTGGTAACTGTTACATATAATAGGCACAAGGCTTTTATGGGACAAATTTTCAAAGAAGTGGGATGAAGAGAAAAAGGTAAAATTGCTAGGATCAATACAAAGGGATATGAAAAATGTGACAACAGATTCCAATAAAGAAATAATTGATGCGCATATGTTGAACTTAAGGCCCATACTTGCAGCCGAGATGTTGACAGTAAGACTCATACCCCAAACCTGAAGATTTTTTCAGTTGTAATATCCAAGAAAAACCACCTAAGATGATTTTCAATGGTGGTAAGATAGATGAAATGTGACCTCAATTGATGAATGCAGAAGATTCAAGGCATAAGGTGGATGGCTCAATGATAATCATGGATTATGAGGAGATCTATTTTGAGTTTCATTGTTATGAGTTGGAGTGGCTTTCCTCTAAGATTGCACTTCCCAAGGAGGATGAGTATGAAAAATGGTAGAGAAACAAATTGAAATTAATTTTTGTCATTGGAGGGAGAAGGTATGATGGGTGACTGTTGGAAAGAATAATTGCAGAAAATTTCAAGCACAAGATAAAAGGATGTGTCGATTAAGTCCTAGTACTCAAATGCAGCTTCTACCTTAGCATTCTAGATATTCGCAAAGAAAGATCTTCAATTCATGGATTATATTTTCATATGCATTCTTGGGGACCAGAATGATCTCAAGGAATGAGGAATGTTATAATAATAATAAGAGAATAGGAGCTGTGAGAATATAGAATGTGCCGTATAAATAGGGTGTCATTGGAGGGAGAATGTTGGTATGGTGGCATATCGTTTGCAGCTTACCTCAACAGCCACAAATCACTCTGTTTTCCATGTATCCTTGCTTAAGAAGAAGATAGAAGACCGATAGATTGTACTACAAGAATTGCCTACTTTTCAAGATGTTCTTATCATGCTTAAGCAAATTCTCAATACTAGAACCATTCTCATTAAGGATTATACTTTTATAGTATTCTAGCTAATGCTCCCAAGAAGATAAGTGGAGTTCATAAGCGTTGCTGGAGATATATTCCAAGCTTGTCAAAATCATAGGATAGTAGTAGGTTGTTACAGTGAAGCAATTTTTTGAGTTTATGTCTTCTTGAGGTCAAGAAGACCCTCATGGGGGAGAGTATTGTTACATATAATAGGCATAAAGTGAATGATAAGAGGAAGGGTAGTTAGAAATGGGGGGAAATAAGGTTGACTAAGTCAAAAGTGATTAGTAGTAGTTACTGAATTTCTATATAAGTAGAGTTTTGTATTCATAATGCATCAATCAAGAATTCAGCTAAACAATCACTCTTCTCATCAAATATTTCTATTCTCTTATCACCTATTCTCTATTCTCTATTCTCTTCTTATCTACTTTAATCTTCTATTTCTCATCTCTATTCTTCCTCTCTCATCCCTATTTTCTATCCTCAATCCATATATATAACTAGTGTTATTAAAGGCGCCAAAAGGCGCTGGACAAGGCAAAACGACCCTTCCTCGCATCGCCTGGGCCAAGTGAGACATCTTGCAAGAGGCAAGCGCCTTGCCTCGTTTGGCTCAAGGCAGGAGGCAAGGCAAGGCGCTCCGCCTCTTACAAATCAGGCACAAATTCTAGTTCTTTTTTTTTTTTTTTTTGGCTTTTTTAACACTAAACAATAATCAAAGTTTTCTTTCAAATAAGCTAGTTAGACAACTGAATTTTAGGCATTAGTTAGGATAAATTTTAGGTACTATTTAAGTATCATTATAATTATTCTAATTAATTAAGGAAAGTATATCTATAATTATACTAACTAATTAAGAATATATATCATATAATTATAGTAACTAACTAGGAATATTTAAGGAAATATCATTATAATTATTCTAATTAATTAGGGAAAGTATTTCTATAATCATGATAACTAATTAAGGATATATATCATATAATTATAGTAATTAACTAGGAATATTTAAGGAAAATATCATTATACTTATTCTAATTAATTTGGGAAAGTATCCCTATAATTATACTAACTAATTAAGTATATATATCACATAATTGTAGTAAGCAATTAGAAATATATTCTTATAATTATGTTTATTAATCAAGATATATTTCTATAATTATATTAACTACTTAACCAGACCCCAACTGGTTTGGGACTAAGGCTTGTTGTTGTTGTTGTATATTAACTAATTAGGAATGTAATAATATGATATTTCATACATATTTGTGTAGTTGATATATATATATATATAAATTTAGACTATGGCGCCTCACTTCAAAAAGGTCCTTGCCTCGCCTCTTGCCTAAAAGGGTACCTGTCACCTTCTTGTCACCTCTCGCCTTAATTACAATGTATGTAACAGTAACCAACTGAAGAAATGTAATACACAATTAACCCTCTTCATTCACTTGGTAGAGCAGGGTGAAGTCACTACCACGTTAAAGACAAAGTCGAAGTCCAATGATAAAAAGTTATAGTTTCTGAACCTGAAAGTGGTAAAAAAGCAATTGCAGCAGCAGAAGCTCAATATCTTACCAAACCAATTGCAAATCAAAATATCAAGAATGATACTGTCCCACCAGCATTCATTGAAGTTTGGCAGCATATGGCGGAAGGTAAACTGAAAATCCCAGGACTAAAGTTAGGTTGTATACATAGAAGAGCTTATTCTTCAAGGACCAAAGACCATCACACCAAATATTTTAAAAAAATTGCAGGTATTGGCTGGCTAACTGACCTCCATCAACTCAAATCCAATAGATAATACCCAAAGAAGAGGCTGATTACGTATAAAGATAGCTTTGCCCCACCATCCAAATATATGTGCCAGAACAAATTCATCAAAAAGAGTATCCTAGTTAAATAAAAAAATAAATAAACAAATCAGATATATTACATCCAAAATCACAAAATTACCACCAATAAAAGTGAATATTAAAAACAAAAGCAAATAAAATGAGAACAAGTTCTGATGGAAGAATTCATACATAAAGATTCTTAAACCTGCTTGTGGGATTGTCAGGGATATAAATCCGACAATCTGCACCATATGATCTTTCAGGAAGTTCTGCAAGAAGAAATGGAAATTACGATCAAGAAAGTTGAGTATGAAGTCAACATTGCTCTCATTCATTGAGATGTTTAAAGAAATCGAAGTGAAATGATAAGTATTACCAACTCCAAGGTCAGGATGTAGAAACTTCATGAACTGTCGAGCATCATCCCGCTTCTGGAAAAGAGATTTTTAAATCCACAAGCATTAATACTACAAAAAAAAAGTGCAGCTAAAGAATGTTCAAAAGCTTGCAAAAAATTTTGTCCATCAAGAGTATGACAATATCTCCTTAATCACCATTCATATGAAATCTAGAGAATATTTAAATTCAGCTCAAAGTACCTCTTCAAAAGAGTTGTACTTTTCAACTTAATCCTAACCTATCTGAAGCAATGCAAAATGACCTCCGAACAGACAAGAGAGAGAGAGAGAGAAGTCGACAAAGAATATAAGCTTCTATAGAGAAGGCTGAAGAACCCTACCTGGAAAAGCAAAAATGTGAGGGCAACAAGATAGACTACAGCCATTCCATGAACTAAGCGCCAAATTGCTGGATGTGGCCTTATAAGAACCCTGTCAGAAAACATAACTTTGCATACGTCAAAAGGTCAAACAGTTTAGTAATTCCTAAATCACGTTGTAGATGCATCCACAAACACAATAATATAAAAACAAAACTTAAATATGCTCAATACTTCAAGATTTCAAATAATAATACTTCCAACCACTTACGTTGAAGGGGCCTGTAGCAAGCAATAAGCAAGGAAAACCGCAATCATTGCCCATACACCCCTACAAGAAACAGTGCACAAGAAGCATTTATCATATTTTACAATGTATAAAGCAAAAAAGTATTCCCAATTAAAACCACTAAATTGATATACACGAAGCAACCTTTTGACAGATGTAACCATGTCACTCGATACACTGCTTTCAGGATTGAGGGCTCCACTTGCCCATCTGGATTCAGAATATAAAAGCAAATTTATTAAAGAAAATTTATCAAATAAATTTAATATCTGTGAAATCAGAGCAGTCTGACTGCTGATTGTAAGGAATCTTTGATTGTTAATGAACAAGTTACAACAATTTAGATAGTCAAACAAAAATATCAGATACAAAACAGAGGTTAAGGATGAAAATCACATCCTTATGTCAGGGTCCAATAAGGAAGACAAATTACAAGATGCAACTCTTACTCTAACACCAAAGATTCCACAAGATGATAACTAATTATAAAGAGATATTGCTTATTGAGCAGGGAACTCACATAAGTAAGCATGCACCAATAAGTAACAGTGAAATAGTACGAGGCTTGTATGCCCAAGCAGTCCATGGATCTACATCACCAACACTTGGTAACATCATATCACCATTCTGGTGAACCAAATGCTCTTTTCTTCTCACTCTTCTGTGACCATTGGGCTCCATAGTCTCTCTCCCCTATAGAAAAACAACTTGCTCAGTAAAAACCACAAGTGTAGCGAGAACCAGTTAGGTGCTAGCATGCAAAAAGAGTTTCCAAATCTCTACTCAGTTCTAATAAGAAAGATAGCAAAATAAAAAGGAAAGAACATAATCATATGCCAAAAGAATATATTAATGAACAACTTTGTTCTGCATTATTGGGTATAGAATATAACATGTGAAAAAGATATCATCCTTCAGATGAACAAGTAATACAAGAAACAATCAATTATTAGACATTTATAATGAGGAAATTTGGTTCTATTTGCTTCACCAAATCTAACATTAAAAAAATTAAACAAAAAGGCATAAGGTACAAAAGAGAGATGCTAATCAATGGAACTACTAAACATTGGAATATCTAAATAATGGGAATATGCTAAAACAATTTTCACTTCATTTCATATTAAAGCAGTGATACATACACCATGTACGCAATTTCAAGAAATGAATCGACTTCTGATCTTGAATAGCTTCACTGTTTTCACAAGCATGATACAGTACCATTGCTTGAACAAATATTGTTGGGTAGGTTCGATCAGAATTTTCCTGATCAACTATAATTTCAGAAGCAAACATAAAACATAACCTAAAACAAATTTTATGTTCAAGCTCATCGCCATTAATAGAACTAACAAACTGAGATAACAAACCATTAATTAAATAAACAATGGGCTCCATAAAACCCCATAGCTAAAGTCATACAACTAGTACTTGTGTGGCGATAGCTCCAATGTTATTCCATGGACCATCCTATAATGGTTTTGTTCTTTGAATGCTAACAATGCCACATAAGTGACATTGAAGAGCAGTGGGACTACCACATGTGACCTACACATGGTACAAGAATCAGAAACATTCCAATAAATGTAGCAAACCCAAATACCAACCACCTCATCCTGCATAAAGTCAAATGGTCCCTACAAATTATGTTGTTTTCTATGATGTTACAGCCTCTTCATACGAATCCTCACAAAAGAAAACCTTTCATTTCAAAACTACTTACATTTCCTGAAAATAAAGCAATTTATATCTGGAAGAAACCCAATCTTCAGATTTGTTATCGACCACCTGTCCAACCAATTGATCTGCTATTTTCTTATCTTTAGAGAATTTTACATGATAAAATTCAAGGAATCGAATGACCAATTAAATATCAATGAAATTCAACAGTCGAACACTTTTAAACAGCCAAATCCCGTACTAACATAAAACAAATAACTGAAACAAGTACACACAATTAAGCTTATAGGGACCAGTGGTAGTTACAGCAGGCCTATAATTCTAGGTTTAGAATTCAACATCCAATGAAGAAAAGTAATGGTGTATCAAACTTGAAATTACCGCCAAAAATCATAACCACTATTCACATGCAGATCACGGGGAAAAACGTAAAGTTAATTTGCCCACTACTCCAAAAACAGAACACCGACGAGAAACGAGCTAAGCTGCGAGCTGTTTTTCTGATCATGAATTAGCACATATTGCATAATTCAATAGACAATATTTCTTAATTCAGATTACAGCCCAAAGTCAGAAAGTGGTTTTTAAGTAAAAATGACAGCAAAAATAAACTAATCCAGCGTAGAAGAATTAGCATAAAAAAATATGCAAAAAAAGGTCTAACCCAACAAAAATCCGGGTCTTTAGAACGCATATCCACAATAAAACTCATAAATTATGAGCTTGTACGCAAATTACATATGCCAATCCAGAAGTGAAGTTAAGTTTAAGCGAAGTAAAATTGAAAACAAAACCAAAATTGAACCATTGCATGCAACAACAAAAAAGCCTTAAAAAACAGAAGCAAAAGAAAACGAAAACAGCTCAAATATAATCAAAGCAAGGAGAAGGGGGAAAAACATTTTAACCAATTGGAAGCAATTAAATTGGCAAAAGCAAAATAAAATGGTAAAATCCAAAATGAAAAATGAAAAACAAATACTTACAGTACAGTGGAAGGGTATTACGGCAGAGTCAGAAACGGAGACGTATCAAATACACACAAGTGTACGAGTACTTGTATATTCCAGGGTCTTCTATTATCAAGTAAAAGAAAGAAAAAAAGAATATAAATAAAGAGTGGGAAAAGGATATATAGAAAGAAAAGAAAGGTGGCTTTGAAAAGGCAAAGCAAGTGTTAAATGAAGCAGTTACGTAAGATAAAGGTCGGCTGACAAAAAGGGGTCCTAACCGTACGATTTAGAGAGTAGGAAGGAAAGAAAAGAAGGTAGCCGTCGGATCGAGAGAGAAGAAAGAAGCAAAATCAGAGAAAGTGAAAGCAATCGAAAGCAGAGGAAGAGGAGGAGAGTTATGAAGTAGAAGAAGAAAAGAGGTAGAAGAGAGGATTTATATAGAGAAGCGTGAGAGAGGAGCGTTTGTTTATAGTAAAAAGGGAAATCTGAATCTGAGAGTGGGAAATGCGTAATGCCACAGAGAGAGAGAGAGAGAGAGA
The DNA here is from genome assembly GCA_948266635.1 of Cnidoscolus chayamansa. Lineage (NCBI taxonomy): Eukaryota > Viridiplantae > Streptophyta > Magnoliopsida > Malpighiales > Euphorbiaceae > Cnidoscolus > Cnidoscolus chayamansa. The sequence goes on from CAOGCB010340634.1 coordinate 11,512, forward strand.
GAGAGAGAGAGAGAGAGATGAGGGTTTATTAGTAAAATTAAGAGTATTTGCAGAGCGGCGAAAAGGTTATAGAGAAGATAATATGATGATGATGATGATGGCGATGATGATGAGAGAGAGAGAAAGAGAGAGACGGAATTCGACGGTCAAAGAGAGATTTGAAGCCGTTTTGTTTTTTTTTTTTTTTTTCTTTCTTTTCTTTTCCTCTCAAGTCTGTCTCTTCCGCGTGTGAATCGTAAAAGAAACGGACCCGATTTCCTTTTTTTTTTTTTTAATTTAAATATATATTGAATCCCAATGGGTACCCTTTGCCCTTTGGATTTTCCACTTTTTAGAAAATAATTAATAAAAATATTGATTATTACATCTCTCTTATTTTTATAAATATTTTTATATTTAAATTAAATAATTTATTTTAAATTTATTAATTCCCATTTAATTTAAATAATTCCACAAAAAAAAGTATTCTTACATGTTAAGTATAGATAATATTTTAAATTTATAATTAAACTATAATTCAATTTATTAATAACGTGAATAAAATAATAATAATAGGAATTTTTCTCCACTCACATTAGATGGTAGAAAGAAAAAAAAAAAAAAAGTGAAGAAATGATTGAAGATGAAAGGAAAGGAGGTTTGTTAATTAGTGAAATGGTAAGATATGGTAATGATGAGAGGAGATTCAATTTGACCACAATTTCCAAATGGGGTTAGCTATTATAACCTAATTGCCACCAAAGTGAAATATAAAAGGTACTTTTGAACTAAAAGTCATTCTCCTATCCAACTAAAAGGAGATACCCAAATGATGTTTATATCATTGTTCCTAATGCAAAAGGTTAATAATTAGCTATCACCACAATCTCATTTCATATATTCCCCATCATCAAATCCTATCAAATCTTCATCATGGTAATAAACCTTTATGACCATTTTCTATTTGAACTCATCTTTATTTTCTCTTCTTTTGAGATTTTATAAATTATAATTTTATTTATTTATTTATTAATAAAATATATTAGATGAAAGGTTGAATGGTGAGAGGTCCTCTTCCCTAGCTATCTCCAATTATCAAGCCAAACCCATTTTTGACACTTGTTCCTTTAGAGAAATGCAAGTGTTCACATTATAGCCAAAACCATTTTAGACACAATTTCCTTGTGAGAAATGCAGTGTCCACATTATAGCCCAACCCCACTTCTGTGGCAATTTCCTTTCTA
>CAOGCB010340679.1:0-13592 GCA_948266635.1 Cnidoscolus chayamansa
ATGGATATATGTCTAGGTAGGTCTTGGGTGTGTGATTGTTTGTGCTGGGTGTGGAGTGTTTATGATTCTGGTTGAGTATTTTAGGAAGGAACAAGCAGAGTTTTGAGGTTGAGAGAAAAGAAGAGATTCAGAATTTTAGAGAAGGAAATAGAGGAGAGTGATTGAATTGAATAATTCTCATTACTTTCCTATCACTATAATTCTGCTTCTTATACTAGTATAGTTTTCTAGAGCCTTCCTCCTAACAAACTTTCTCAATAGCTGAGCTGTTTGTTATTTACCCTCCAGCTGTATACATTAGCTGGCTAATCCCTTTTCTCACTCCTTCCTCACTCTTCTACACCTATGGTACGTAACAGTAGGCCTTGCTAGTCTTATTGAGTGTGCTGGAGCCATTTCAAAGGCTTTTGAAGGCCTTGCATCCCCTGGAGGTTTAATGACCTAAAATAACCTCATTGTACCTGATAGTCTATGAAGGGGGTCTGTATGCCCCCGTCAACTGCCAAAAAATAGTTGCCTATAGAGCCAATATATTTATGGTCAAGTTTGGATAAAGAAATAACTTTGTCAATTTTATCAAATGAAGAAATCAACATATACATGGGGCATAAATATTTCTGAGGCCTGAAGCAAGGTTATTATACAGTCTATAGAGTCAATACCCCAGTCAAGCATGCTACCTATTTATTTCTTGCATGAATATTGGAAGTCTGAATGCATATCCCTTCTGTTTTTATTTACCTTCCCCATTGAAAAATGAAACAAAAAAAAAATTAACTATAGTCATGAGTGGCTGGATATATATGCTGCAGTAATACACTGAAGGATTTGTAAGCAACAACAACTAAGCCTTAGTTCCAAACTAGTTGGGGTTGGCTATATGGATCTTTTGATGCTATTTAACTCTTTTAGACAGAATTTGTAGGCAAATTAATTTTTATTGCCTATAGGTCCTTGAAGGTGTTATCAAGTATAGATGGAACGCATTGCCTGTTGAGCAACGAGATGGAATGAAAAATTACATTTCTGAAGTCATCGTACAGGTATTTATCTGCAACTGTTGAGGTTGTGAAGGAGTTTACTATTATATCTTCTTAAATTTCTCCTATTGTCCTGTTACTGACATATCTTCTGAATCGTGTTCTCTTGTATAGCTTTCAAGTAACGAGTCTTCTTTTCGATTGGAAAGGCTATATGTCAACAAGCTCAATGTAATTTTGGTCCAGGTAGGACTTGGTGCCCCACACAAATAATAATTTGCTGGAAAATACTTTTTATTGCTCCTGTGTTTTCTAGTTCATTTCTTTTCTTCTCTTTTATCTTTTTTTGCAATAAGCTTATCACAATTGAAGATGGATAACTGTGATGACTCTTTATTTTTGGGCTTCCTTTTTGTAATTTGTTCTTCATCGGACACATGCTTTGCAACTATTTGTCTGATTATATTTGCGTTTCCTGGAAATTAATTGGCCTTTCTGAACATTTTCAATTAATTTTATGTACTTGTTTTTTGTTTTGGTGTCTGAATTTGAGTTATTACTGTTAGCTATATTGTATTTAGAGTTATATCCACACTTGTTGCACAGATATTGAAACATGAGTGGCCAGCTAGATGGAGAAGCTTTATTCCTGATCTTGTTGCAGCAGCAAAAACCAGTGAAACAATTTGTGAGAATTGCATGTTTATATTGAAGGTCAGTTTTTTGCCCATCATCTTTCTTAATATACTTGTTTTTATTGTATACTGAGTAACATAACCTGTTATATTCCAGCTTCTAAGTGAAGAAGTTTTTGATTTCTCTCGTGGAGAAATGACTCAACAGAAGATCAAAGAGCTTAAACAATCACTAAACAGGTAATTGTGTTAGGCTGTTTGTTCTTTAGCTCAGTCTCGTCTACTTAAAGATGGGCTTCTCGGGCTTTCAGCCGAAGGATGAGATATGTTCATCTCTTGCTGTTGTTTTGAGTACGGCACTATAAAAATGGATTTAGCTGTTACTTGTATCTAATTTAATATGATTAATTGTTGTACCAATTGTGAAATATAACCTTTGATGACATATTTTGCATGTATATTTGTTTTTGATAAGGATTTTGTTTGGTTGTCTACAGTGAATTTCAACTCATCCATGAGTTATGCTTGTATGTACTATCAGCCTCTCAAAGAACTGAGCTTGTACGGGCAACATTGTCCACCTTGCATGCATTTCTTTCCTGGATCCCCTTGGGCTATATATTTGAATCCCCACTGGTATGCATGTTTTTCATGAATTGCTGGGGGGAAGAAACAATTTAGATGTTGTCTTGATCTGTTCTTATGCTTACATCATATAATGTTTGTTGACACAGCTGGAAACACTCCTGAAGTTCTTCCCTATGCCATCATATCGAAATCTAACCCTCCAGTGTTTGACAGAGGTTCTGTACTATTACAAAGAGTAATACTTTCTTTGCTAATGAACTCTTATGTACTGATTGTTTTTGGATCTGATGTTTTATAGGTTGCAGCTCTGAGTTTTGGAGATTTCTATAATGGGCAGTATGTTAAGATGTATAATATCTTCATGGTCCAACTACAGGTTGGTGGAGCATTTTACTACAGAAATGGAATTCTCCTTTATGCACTTGAAATATGCTGGAATTTTCTGCTGCTGGGATGCTGAGGTATTGCCTGTATTATGTCTTTTGCTGATTGACTTCTGGTGAATATTTTTAGGCTATTCTTCCGCTAGCAACAAATATTCCAGAGGCTTATGCACATGGTACTAACGAGGAACAGGTCTGTTTTCCACTATGCTGCTGACTCTCCCAATCATTTAAGGCTCAATACGTGATACAATTCAGATTTTAACTATTTTGTCTTTCTCATGTATTACTTCAGGCATTCATTCAGAACTTGGCACTGTTTTTCACTTCATTTTATAAGGCAAGCTTCCTTCCTGATTTTCTTTTCGTATAAGATCGACAGGCACATACAAACAGACACCAGTGTAATATAGCGAACATATTGTGCATCTGGGTTGTAACTTCATTGTCTTTAGTTTTCAGTAAATGTGTATATTCTGTCATCAAGTTCACTAAATGGACTGATGATATGGCCTGGAAGAGTGATTGCACAAAGGAGGAAAGGGATATTAGAAAGGGAAGTAGGGAAAACAGTGGAGCTGTGTCAGTGTAGCATTTTGAGTAGTAGAAAAAAGACGAATGTCTCTGTACTAATGATGCATTAACCCGACAGAATGGAATTGTTAAGGATATATGTTTAAGTCATGTCTGTGTTTTGCTGATTGCATTGGACATACTAGGCTTTTTTTATTGACTAATTGTCAGAGTCGGGACATAATTGTTATATATGATTGAATATGCTTGTCGGTGCGTATGGGATGTCCGTGCATTGCTCTGAATGTGGATGTCTACATTACGATTTATGGGAGATGTATGGCTTGCTCTGTTCTTCAAGTCTAGTTCTCTTAAGAATATGGGATTTTGGTTCTTGAATCACTTTTTACATGCCTGAATAAATGGATATGGCCGGAAACAGTGTTCTAGATTTTCTACATGCATATGGAAAGGTGTTATTGCCTGCATGTGCTCCTTCACATTTGCATTGATGTGAATTAGTAAAGTGATTGTATCTGCTGCAACATTTTGGTGGCTGCAAGTTATGAGAACATGAAATTCATGTTTTAGCCTGTTTGAAGTCATTGCTTATAACTTGCTCACTTTCTTGCAGTTCCACATTCGAGTGCTCGAAACATCGCAGGAGAACATCTCTGCATTATTGATGGGTCTTGAGTATCTAATTAATATCTCATATGTTGACGATACAGAGGTTTTTAAGGTATTCTCTTGCAGTACCATCCACCTCCCATTTTCCCTTGAATTAAAATTTTCTTTCCTATTATTTGACCCGTCCTTGCTGCATAAATTATTCTCAGGTTTGCTTGGATTATTGGAACTCCTTGGTTTTGGAGCTCTTTGAGGCACATCATAATTTGGATAATCCTGCTGTAACAGCAACCATGATGGGATTGCAGGTACATGATACCTTTTTTGTCATATAATGTTTGGGGTGATTTAACCTGCAGTCTGATATTAGCTAGTTCCATGGGAGCCCATTTTCTTTATTTCATAATTGTGACAGCCATTCTATTCATTATGATGCCACCTTCACTGGCTTCAAGTTTGCATATCATGTTCTCATTCTTCATTTTTATGAATGGCCATTGTAGTTATACTAAATTGGTTTGCTTAAAGCTCTTCCTGAAATTAGTAATTTAATTCTGAAAATATAAATGAATTTGCATCTTAAATTTCTATATAAATATAAGTCCGCTAAATGCAGGTTTGGAATTATGAGAAATGATAATTATAGTATATAGCTTAACTGGATCTTGTTGTTAGTTCTTGCTTCTATATCATATATGTGGCCTAAAATTCTTGCTTTTTAACTCAGAAGTTTTCCCCACTTTATCTATATTCATGCATTCATGTGCATATGAATGAAGTCCAACTTCTGGTTTTGAATTTCTGATTTTTATGCTTTGTAGTAGTTGTCTTTTATTTTTAAGTTACTTACCTGAGGCTGTCTGTGTATTGAAGCAGATGACTTTTGTTCATGGTATGGTTGATGGCATAGGTTCTCAAATATTGCAGCGGAGGCAGCTTTATGCTAATCCAATGTCAAGGTTGAGAATGCTTATGATTTGTCGTATGGCTAAACCTGAAGAGGTACTCATAGTTGAAGATGAGAATGGCAACATTGTTCGAGAAACTATGAAGGACAATGATGTTCTTGTTCAATATAAGGTAGTAATTCTTTGCCTCATGTGAATACAATATACAATAGATCTTGTATATGGATGTGAACCTTTTGTTGTACTGTGATGTGTAATGTTCTTTGTTTTTCAATTGTGGTCGATTATGAATCTATCACTTAAATGTGGACTAAGAAAATTTTGTTAAATGACAAGCAAGGTGCATATGCAAAAATTTAGGAACGTGATCTCTCTTATTTTCAAGCAGTGGAGAAGTGGGTTGTGTGCATTCATATATATACAACATATATCTATTTCTAGATTATTGGATGCCAGGCCAATCAATCAAAATCTATTCAGTGGATAGGGGTCAAATTCAAACTGTTGCTTAATATTAGGATATTGTACTTTTTGAAATTACATCTGCTAGTTGTTTACTTCTTGGGATTAATTTTCTTGTCATGGACTGGCCCAATATTATCTTGTTGCCATGGCTGATAAAAATTCAATTATGCAGATTATGAGAGAAACCTTGATATACTTGTCTCACCTTGATCACGAGGATACTGAAAAACAGGTATGAGTTTGCAGTATACTTGGAGATACCCCCCCACACCCCCCCCCCTCCCCTCCACCAATTTTCTTAGTAAGATATTTTAATGTTTTTCTTGCTGCTTTATTTTTATTTATTTATGACACAGATGCTCAAGAAATTAAGCAAACAATTGAGTGGTGAGGATTGGAGCTGGAACAATCTAAACACTCTATGTTGGGCAATAGGATCCATTTCTGGTTCCATGATGGAAGAACAGGTATCAGGTCTATAAGTTTATCTAAATTTTTAATTAGTACTCCTCAGTTATGGGTTTGTATCTTTTTTGACTTAATTGCCAATGCTTTAATAATATCGTTTGGATCATAGTGCATATCAATATATCCAAAATTTCTTGATGTGTTTCACCTCTTTGTTTATTGGCAGGAAAATAGATTTCTGGTGATGGTCATTCGCGACTTGTTGAATTTGTGTGAAATCACAAAAGGAAAAGATAACAAAGCTGTTATTGCTAGTAATATAATGTAAGATTTCATTATTTTGTCATGAAATTTTTTGTAGTATTTTCCATTTAGCACTCTCTATTATATGTCTATTATTAAATTACATTGGATTTCCAATGTTGATAACCTCGTTCTCAAAGACAAGGTATGAATGTTATTTCTTCGTTATTTCCATCTGCAGGTATGTGGTTGGGCAGTATCCACGATTTCTTAGAGCCCATTGGAAGTTCTTGAAAACCGTTGTCAATAAGTTGTTTGAGTTCATGCATGAAACACATCCTGGAGTTCAGGTTATTTTTCCCTTTGTAGCCCTTACATTTTTTTTCTTGTGTGATTTTTGCTATGTTGCTTGTTAGTGATGGCTGACCTGTAGTTGCTGGATAAATGGGGTTTCTTTAGTAAAGACTTACGCATCAATGTCTTCCAGGATATGGCTTGTGACACATTCTTGAAAATTGTTCAGAAATGCAAACGGAAATTTGTTATCGTACAGGTAATTCTATTTGCCTCATAATATTGTTTCTTGCATGTAGAATTGCACATATTCTTCCATTGGTGCTGAGGCATCAAATTGAGGCTATTGAGAATTTTGGTGAATTTGTTCTCAGGTTGGAGAAAGTGAACCATTTGTGTCTGAACTTCTGTCAGGCCTTCCAACAACTGTTGCTGATCTCGAGCCTCATCAGATCCATTCTTTCTATGAATCTGTATATTTTGTGCCTTGAGTAGAACTTTATGCTCCCTACAACATTGTGTTGATATTGTGTGACATGTGCCATGCCTTCTTTTATTCAGGTAGGGAATATGATTCAAGCAGAACCTGATCCACAGAAGAGAGATGAGTACCTGCAGAGATTGATGGATCTTCCAAACCAGGTTTTTTTTTTGCCTACAACTATCTAGTCTCTGTTTCTCTCTATCTTCTGCTACTATAAAGGTCCATGATTTGTTCAGTAAAAGATGTAAACAAGTAGTAGCGCACTAGCGCTGTGGCCTGAAGCTTATGATAACTGACTCCTTTTGCAGAAATGGGCTGAAATCATAGGGCAGGCACGCCAGAGTGTTGATTTTCTGAAAGATCAAGAAGTGATCAGAACTGTTCTCAACATATTGCAGGTGTGGCCCTTGATTTGATAATTGACTTTCTATTATCTATTGGAGCATTTGGTAAAATAAATTTTCAATTGGTTGCTCATGATTGAGGGATAAAAAGAAATCCACATGCATGTATCATGAAATAGCATGATGTTACTTATGTCAGTTTTTTTTTTTTTTTTTTTGTGCAACATAATTGGTTACTTCACTCGCTATGGTAAAAAAAAATTCATAATGTGTATATCTAATTTCCATAATTTCGTTCTTAGTTGAGGATTGAATCTTCTATTATGTTACATTTTCATTATTTTTGAATGGTACATTTGAAGATTGTTTATTTTGCTGTGTTGCTTTGCAGACAAATACAAGTGTCGCAAGTTCTCTGGGAACATATTTTTTGTCCCAAATATCTTTAATCTTTCTGGACATGCTTAATGTTTATAGGTATGTTGCATAATGTTACTATTTAGAGTTCTCCAACCTGGTCAGCTTTCTTCAGAACCTGCCAGGCTTAGAGAAATTTTACTGGCCTATTGTTAACTAATCCATGTTACTCATGTTTTCAATTGTTTGGCAGAATGTATAGCGAGCTTATATCAAGTAGCATTGCAGAAGGAGGGCCTTATGCATCTAAAACATCCTATGTGAAGCTTTTAAGGTCAGTTGATCAATTGGATTTTTGTTTTGCATTTGTGAATCTCCCAAAAGTTTGTTAATATAATGTTCTTTGTTAAACAGATCGGTTAAGAGAGAGACCCTTAAGCTCATTGAGACATTTCTGGACAAGGCTGAAGAACAGCCACAGATTGGGAAGCAATTTGTTCCACCAATGATGGATCCCGTTCTTGGTGACTATGCAAGGAATTTGCCTGATGCTAGAGAATCAGAAGTTCTATCACTTTTTGCAACAATTATAAACAAGTATGTTGAATTATATGCATGCTTCAACTTTTGGTGGCATACAGCAATACCTACATATATTCCTGCATTTTTTACATTTCAAAGTGCTTCCTGTATTGGTAGTTTGGTACAAAAATAAAGACTCGAGTCTTTAACCTGTGAAGTAAAGCCGGAGTGTTTCATTTTCTATAGAATCCTATCTAGTGTCAACTATTTGCTTATTTATCTCAAGGTGTATGCTAAGCTGTTTGAGTGAAGTTCAAAGATGTAACTGTGTCCTGGTTAAATTTTTTTTGAACTTATTGAACCTGGAAGTACAAATCCTATTTTTCTTATTGGACTTTGGTAAGCTTTGGATTTTTCTAGTTGTTAACTACCATATGCGAGTTAAGGTGTTAGTTAGGACTTGATGGCAGAGATAAGGTAGAAGAGTTGTATCTGTGCATATGATGACCTTGCAATATATGTTCTCTTGTATGTCCTCCATTTAGATTATTATTTTCCTAATATTTGTTGTTGTTGTTGTTGTTGTTGTGACCATTTTAGCTGCTTCAAACTTGGAGGGTAGCTAGCCTTGTACTTTGTAGTGTGTAATCTGTAATGCCTGGTTTGTTGCCTTAGAAATTGTTCTTCTTTTCCTTTTTTTTCATTTTTGGTTTCATGGCATTCCACTTCTCTTAAGGTACAAAGCTGCAATGATAGATGATGTACCTCGGATATTTGAAGCAGTTTTCCAGTGTACACTTGAGGTGAGGCTGTGAATATTTGGTGCCTGATTATGTTGACAACTTGTCGATTGCTTTAATTTATTTTATTTTTATAGTTTTGGAAGTTTATGCCTTTGATATTGGCAACAACACTCAGCTCTTTCGTGTCTGGATAGTGAAATAGTTTAAGAAAATGATGGCTAAAACTAAGTTGATTGTGATTGGATCAAAGGAAAGGTAATTAGGGTAGAGATCTTGATAAAATTTTGTATTAAAAAACAGCGCTGATATGTCTACTGGAACCTTGTAAATCCTATCAAAAATGGGCGAACTTATCCTGACCAATAAAGCTTAATGGAAAAGAATCCTAAATAAGAAAAATCTGAATAAAATCCTTAATAGAAAACGAAGTAGAAAACTGAGAAGGAACTGGATAAAATTCTTTCCTTCATCATATGGAAAGATTTTAGGTTTACTTGCAATCTTATAACTGAGCATGCCCTGGTGTGTACTGCAAGATCTGGGTTTTCAACTCTGTTTTCTTGTTGATCACCATATTTAAAAATAGATGCACGTGAGGGTTTGTGATGCATAGCTAAAGAACAATACTCTTTTTTTCTCCAAATCTTGATGTTTTAATACAGAAGTCTTGTCCGTGCATATCTATGGGCAGTGATACATGTTATATTCAACACTACTACAAGTTGATTGTAAATGTCCATTATTTCCAACCGGAAGCCTAAACCAGTTTGAGGAAATAAGATCTGAGATGAACTTTTTAAAACTTCCAGGACAACTTGTCTGGCTGACATTTTTTACTCATTGCATAATGCAGATGATTACCAAAAATTTTGAAGATTACCCTGAGCATCGCCTCAAGTTCTTTTCATTACTTCGGGCGATTGCGACACATTGTTTTCCTGCTTTGATTCGGTTGTCAAGTCAGGTTTGTATTTTCCAAGTTGCTTATGTTTTAGGTAGTATTATATACGTCTTCTCATGAGAGTATATGCCTATATGTGTTTAATTTATGCAATTCAATTATACTTTCTTTCTCCTACTTTCTTAATCCCCCATCTCTCTCCCTGTGTAGATCTTTTACAAATGTACAAATGCTTCTATTCTTGTTTTCCTAAGCTTCTATTTTCTTTTTTTTTTTTTTTTGGTGTCTGCATCAGCAACTGAAGCTTGTGATGGATTCAATCATATGGGCATTTCGGCATACGGAACGAAATATTGCTGAAACTGGTCTGAACCTTCTGTTGGAGATGCTGAAGAACTTCCAGGTAAGGCTTTTCTACATAATGTTCTTCAATGAGCTTCAGTTCAGTGGTGCTAGAGTTGTATCCGGGACATATTTGGAACCAGTTGGAGCCAATTGTCCCTGCAAAAAAGATTAATATAATGCGGTGCTAATTTCTTTTGGTAATTTGACAGGCTTCTGAATTCTGTAACCAGTTCTATCGCACATATTTTCTCACAATTGAGCAGGAAATATTTGCTGTCTTGACCGATACATTTCACAAGCCTGGCTTCAAGCTGCACGTCTTGGTGTTGCAGCATTTGTTTTGTCTGGTATGTGCCTTGTATGTCTTTGTTTAGTTTGAGGCAGCTGCAATTATAATTTTGTTGTGCATTTTCAGGTGGAAAGTGGTGCTTTGACAGAACCTTTATGGGATACTACAACAGTTCCTTATCCATACCCAAACAATGCAATTTTTATTCGTGAATACACCATTAAACTTTTGGGCACATCATTCCCAAACATGACTGCAGCAGAGGTGAACATTTTTTTTCCTCAACTTTTTGTTGCTTTCTGTAGCATGTGACATAACAAGGACTTTTCAGGTTGCCCAATTTGTTAATGGACTATTTGAGTCGAGAACTGACCTCTCTGTGTTCAAGAATCACATTCGAGACTTTCTTGTGCAATCGAAAGAATTTTCAGCTCAGGTAATATAATATTAGCAATTTCTTGTTTTCTTCTCATTCTGTGGTATGGAAGATGTTATGTCGATTGTATGAAGTGCGACCACCACATTCCTTATTAGGGTGTATGGAAGACCTGGCAATGTAGTGCAAATGAATGATGATTGGTTATTTTTTCAGGATAATAAAGATCTGTATGCTGAAGAAACTGCTGCCCAGAGAGAAAGAGAGAGACAAAGAATGCTTTCTATTCCAGGGCTTATTGCTCCTAACGAGATACAGGATGAGATGTTGGACTCGTAGAAGGCTATTTTGGAAGCGGAAGCTAATTTGATGGAATAGCAAGGCAGGAGTAGCAATGTGGGATGTTGATTCAGTTACTTACAAGTCAATGGGTTTTAAACATGATGGCAGCAATTCTTTTGGTTGGTATTGAAAAAGGATGGCACGGAATGGGAGTGAGTGTGGCTGCGGGCAATACATACTGTATTGTCTGCATATCCATTGGCATTGGCTGGGTGGTGTAGATTATTTAGGTGCTGATGTAGGAATGAATATATTGGGAGTCATTGTACGGCAATCAGGACCCTTGATTCATCATGGTGATGGTTGGGATCAAAGTGTTTAAATGACTCGTTTTGAATTGTTGATTGATTCGTCATAGTTGTTAGCGCTTACTAATGCTGCGGGTTGTGCAGAAGTTGTCCATTTTCTTTTACGATTCCGTTTTCTAGTGTTTGGTTAGGGGTTTACTTTTATTTTCCCCTACTTCGTAAAATGTACCTTGAATGTGTTTTAATATATATCAAGCCTTTTTTGTTCCCCTTCTATTTCTTTGTATTTTCCTTTTTTTTTCTTTCTACTTGTCGGAATCAGAAATGCATTTTAAATTATCATTTTCGAAGCAAAATACCTTGATATTGTCAAAAGTGTAACGGGAAATTTAAGCATAACTGATATTGTCATAATTGTTAAAATCGTTAATTGACAAGTAATATAGGAATTAGGTAAAATTGAGATTTTAAATTGTAAATTCAAATAATGCTCTTTTTGTCAGTTGTTATTGTGAATAAAATAAGTTTTTTCAATCATTTATTGTCAATAGCATTTAAGAGACTGTTTCTTTTAGATATATTTTTAATCCAGCCCCAACCAACTGAAGTTATGCATTAACTTCCCCACTCACCGCTTATTTTAGGCGATGTCATCTATTCGTATGGTGAGGAGGTGAGCAAGTGTGCCTTTTCTTTCTGATTTAAATCGAGTTTTACAATCACAATTATCAGTATCAATGTCTAACTCAATGATCCTTAGAAAAAATTATTTAAGTTGTAGAACATACACAATACCAGATACCAGAAACCAGACTTAAACAAGTGATTTTCAGTATGGAGCTATCCGACTATTTTCGACGCTAAACTCATCATGCAATTTATCAAATATGTGGATATTTTCCTGATTCTCAAGACACCAAATGAAGTTTCATTACCTCCAAGGTCGGAAAATGATAAAATATTTAACATCTTAAGTGTTATAGTTTCCTGTTCTTGTTGCTAAATCTGCTAACGCAACGAAGTTCTTCGAAGAGCTCCCTCTTTCTGGTTCTGTTGCCCTTTTCGCTAGTTCTTTAAGCGTTCTAATTTTCTTTCCTTTTCCTTGCGAGAAAACTTGGTTCAAGCAATCGATTACTCCATTTCTTGTGAGCACCCCACCCTCCACTGTGACGCCAATATCCCACGCATCCTCAACCATCCTTCCATTCAGCCTTTGATCGCCAAAGAAAGGCCTGCAAATCATAGGCACCCCTCCTACAATACTTTCCAGCACCGAGTTCCAACCACAGTGGGTCACAAAAACCCCAACTGCAGAATGTCCTAAGATTTCAATTTGAGGAGCCCACGATAGCACCATTCCATGAGAATTTGTTCTATCCAAGAACCCATTTGGCAGGTGGACTTTTGAATCGTCTTTGAGTGACCATATGAAAGGTACCTTGCTAGCTTCCAAGGCTTCAGCTAGTGCCGCAAGTTCATGTGGCGGTGGGATGGCCACCGAGCCAAAGCTAACATATGCCACTGATGCTGGTTTTCGCTTGTCAAGCCACGCCATGCAACCATATGTGTCTGGCACTGTTAGTGATGGTGAAACCAAGTTGAAGGGTCCAATGCACAGGACCTTGTTGAGCTTGGAGTTCAAATCATTTACTATGGTTGGGTCTAGTTCTTCAAATGAGTTCATTAAGACTGCAGCTGCTCTTGGTAACATTTTTCCCATATCGTGAAGCATTTTGGAAAAGAGTGATTCTAAATCTCCAAACAGTACTCCTTCTGGTAAATCACGAATTTGAATCTTGGACATTCCTGGAATTGAATCGAGGGTTTGATTTTCCTCCACTTTACCTGTATCATGCACAACTAAATGGTTACTTTTGCTACCCAAGAAAATGAAATTCAAAGCAACCAATCCAAAGAACTTCACTAACACTCTGTCTTGGGAGTGAATGGACGTTTTGTAAAATAAAGTAGCATAAGATTATAAAACGTAACGGATCAAAACTTTTCAACCCACTAATTTGACGAAGTTTAACACAAAAATTAATTAATGATAATGTATTATATCAGAAATTTTTCCCATTTTTTGGGATCACTTGTTAATTTTGGGTATAGTCCAAGAACAGCATATCCCTTGCAAGATCATTACCTCCAGCTCCAAAAGTTTCCCTGATAAAATCAGTGTAAAAATGAGAAGACATTGATGAAGGCGAACTAGTCCACAACGCCACCCAACCCACTCCTGTCTCATCCGCTATCTCCGCCGCGAACCAAAAAAACGCATCAGTCACTAAACAAGTGACTTCCCTTTCTGTCTCTGTAACTGCTGCGTTGATGCTCTTCCTGAAGCTCTCAGGACCTGCTTTCAAGAACAGCTCAATTTCCTCCTGGGGCTTACCCAAGAAAGTATAGTTCTCAGGGACACCGTCCCACACGTCATAGACCTTAATGTTTGGCAGCATCTTGTGTTTAGGAACTGAGAACATGGAGGCGTTGGATTTTGCGGTGTTGAAGAAGGAGAAGTGGGTGTCTGGAGAAAAAGTGGCAAGGCGGTGGATGACGGAGAAGAGTGGGGCAGCATGGGTGCCGAAGGGGAA
>CAOGCB010340770.1:0-21577 GCA_948266635.1 Cnidoscolus chayamansa
GTTTAATTTGAAATTTGACTATATATAATTTTAATTTTTTTATTCAGTTCGGTTTTTAAAAGTAAAAAATCAAAATAATCGAATCAAATCAATTTATTAAATAAATCTTGATTTCATTGAGGTTTGATCTCATACTCATAAAAGTATTTTTATGCACACCTTGTCTTTGACGATATACTTTGCAATAAACCTTGCTTTGTAGGTGATCACATTACTTTCCATGTTGGTCTTCTTCTTCAATACTTAATCTACACTCAATGAGTTTTGTGTAGAGAAACCAAAGTCCATACTTGGTTCTCATATGTGGAATCCATCCCGGATTTAAGATCTTGAGTCATAATTCTGATTCTAAACTTTTCAGAATCTTCTCTTAGTTCATGGGTTTATCATTTTTTACTAATGTTATGTATTTTGTCACATATGAGAAATTCATATCTCTTAGTATCATAAATTACTCTAGTAGAATGTCTAAGAGCTTGTGTTATAACTGGTTCTAACTTTTCCTCAGTCGGAGGAACGGTGTACTCAATATCCATGGGCTGAGAGTTGATCATTATAGAACTGGATTTTTAGAGCGGAAAGGTCAAATTAATAGTATTTTGAATGAGAAATATTGATGGAAGAACTGATTTTATACATGTGAAAAATTAAATTAATTGATTTGAAAAATACAAAAACTAAATTACGAGTTTCTTTAAATTCAGAAATTATATTGTAATTTTTCTAAACTTTTCAAATTCAATTTAATATTTTTAGTTGCAGTTACAATCAATTAAAAGTGTTGATCTTTATTATACAATATTTAAAAATTGACTATAATAGTAAATTTGCGCAAAAAATTGGCTTTTTTTTATTTAATAAGTCTAATTAAGAAAAGAAAAAATGTTATTTATTATGCTATATATCTCTTTGGTACCCAAAGGTTGATAATCCCCAATCCTAAGGGACCCCTTCACCCCGATCCGACAGTGTAAGAGGGGGAGGTAAATCACGGTACACGACAGCCTCTTAGATGGGAAGTCCAGGAGCCCAGTGTGCACAAAAAGCCCACCCAGAGAGTGAAACTCCCACACTGCCGCTGCCGGAACTCGAATATTGACTCTTTGGTACCAACTCTAATATCCGAATACTAACAGTGTTATATGTGGTTGTGTTGCTGTATTACTTTGGGTTTTGGGTGGGTCCTATCACCTTTAAGTCAACTATTGTTAGTCGATAAAATCTCTACTCGCACACTGAAAGATTCATATTGATGGGAGGTAATGATATCCTACATGCCAGCATCTCATGGATAGACTTACTTTACGTAGTATAAAATAATTTCAAGAATTAAAATTAGCTAAAACTGAAATATCAAATCAAACTGAAATTCCGGTTTTGATTTCTAAATAGATCCTAAACTGTGATGGAACCCTCCCTAATCTCTCGAGAAATCAAAATTGAAGGATTTGAACAAGAGATTTTACCAAAGCAAGCATTTTGAAGTATGAATACGCAAGAAACGACCACACCATGGTATTCAATTAAAAATAAAATGAAGTCGAGATTTGGTTCGTTCAAATAATGAATATATGAAACTTCCCTGTAGTTGGAGGAAATGATTCACTATCAAGGAATCCAGTACCTGGCTTTGACAAGATCTT
This sequence comes from Cnidoscolus chayamansa, assembly GCA_948266635.1. Lineage (NCBI taxonomy): Eukaryota > Viridiplantae > Streptophyta > Magnoliopsida > Malpighiales > Euphorbiaceae > Cnidoscolus > Cnidoscolus chayamansa. The sequence goes on from CAOGCB010340770.1 coordinate 1,644, forward strand.
AAACCATGCCCTACTGTACCTCTAAGCTTTACAGAAGTCTTCAGGAAGTGGTAAATTCAGCCAAAAAGAAATGGAGGAAAACTACTAATTCAATTCAAACACAAAAATAAAATAGAATAGATATCACCACAAAACAAACTAGCAAGTCAACTTTATCATTTTTGATGGGTATCAAAAATCAAACATGAATATGCTAACATACAACACCATCCCCAACTATAAACTGTACAAACTGATCTATCTATGAAGCCTGGTGGGTTAGAAAGATGGACTATACTACACCTCCATTAACCATTTCAACAATTTTTTCTTCTACCACTAACCCAAGTACAATTACAGTACACGAGATTAACATTCCTACGTAAGCATATGGAAGTGCCTACTCTTTACATTCACCTGTGATCAGTCCCAACCCCCATCCAAATTTATTAGTCTGTTGCCGTTCACAACATTAAATGGCTTTCATCTTCCTTCACCTTCTGCTAACTACACCACCTAAACAAAATGCATTAGAATCTAATGAAGAACACCTTACTGTCTCTTTCTCCAGACAAGAAGACAGTTTTCAAGCTTAACTGCTTATCTTGGTCGCTTTGATCCTGATTTTTGTACTTTATGCTTCCATTTGCTCTGCATTTGATGATAACAAAGTTAAAAACATGAAATATATTTTGGGGTGGATCAAATCATAATGCATAAACTAAATGCAAGGGCAAAGTTTAGTACAAGAGGCTCATCATCGGATATGTCAGCATCCTCTGGACTAGGACTTGATTCTATACGTTGTTTCTTCGGGTTTCTAATGTCTTCATCTTCATTCTCTTCAGCATCTGACTTTTCTTTATTAGCTTCCTCTTGTATGCCTTCACTCAATTCAACTTCCCTTTCTTCTGAATGGATGTCCTCTTCTGCATCATCTTTTTGAGCATTTTCTGATATACTCCCACTATCTACAAAATCTTTACCTTGAAAATTTGATTTCACGTCTCCATCAGATACCTCTGATTGATTTTGCTTCTCTAGTGTATCCCCCAAGTGTTTTCCTTCAGATAGTGATATCATTTCCTTGTCAGATTCATCATCTGTCAGGTGCTCTGTCACCCTTTCCTCGTGTTCCCCACCAGAATTCCCTGAAAAATAACAACATAGCTATGAACTGGCAATATAGAAATGATTTTCTCCATGGAGTGCATGTGTAAGTGGATACATGAATAGCACAAAAAGTGAACTTACAACCCCCAAAGAAAAAACATTGTGGAGAACCAATATACAAACCTATTCTCCATTCGCAAATTTAAACATGAAACCGTACAAGGTATCTTGTAACTCAAACAAAACAAAATGGATATCATCATCCACCCAATGAGGCAAAAATAAGAAGGCCAGACACAGAATTTAAATGACATAATTTCCAAAATAACAAATATAAAATGATATCCATATCAACTCATTTGAGTTCTGTATAGATCTTTTGTGATATAAACCTAGATGACTGATTTACAATTTCCCAAGATATTGACTTCGCAAACCACCATTTTTTTTATGATTTGACATTAACTGGAAGATAAAAGAGTTCACCTTGTTTTGCCTCATCCCCTTTAGATTCCTCAGTCGGTTCAGGATTTGATGCATCAGAATCTTTGTCAGGTTCTTTATGCATGCGCTTTGAATTCTTCTTAGGAGTTCTTTTTCCTTTAACTCTAGAGAATGAAAAAATCAGAAAATATAGCGTCACTGGAGAAATAAAAGTACAAGCGAAAGACTTCACGAATAATGAAAAATTTCTACTAACATCTTTTCTGATTTCTTGTTCTGACGTACATTACCCGAACCTTTCTGTGCAGGTGATCTGTAGACCAGTAAGAAAAAATTTAGGAAAGAGCATGAGAAGGAATTCTCAGATAAATATCGAGCTTTCATACAAGAAAGGACATAACCAAGACAAAGAAACATAGAAACGCAACAGATTTAAGAGATGGCCAGTGCAATTATCCAATTTCTGAAATATGTCTAAATTCATCATTAGAAGGCAATACTTACATTTTAGTTGAGCGAGGACGCTTCAATGAGTTTGACTTCTGAAATGGTTAAAAGAAAAAGAAGAAAAAAGGGTAACTGCTAGTTGCCTTGGAAACTTTCAATTGTTATAGTTTAAGGAAAAATTACAGAAGCCAGAAGTTAGTAAAACCTTGATTGATTTGCGACCCTTGTCAGCAAGCTCCCAGCGCTCTTTCTCTAAACGGAGTACTTCTATATCTCCATCATCATATAATATCTACACGAAGTTGCAAAAATGAGAGGAAAGAAGGATCAAGCTTAGAGCAAGAGAAGGCACAAGAAAGAGCATTACCACATGTTTCCTCTTCATAGGGTCATATGATTTAACGGTGCCTTCATAAAACCTGTTGATTGAAGTAAAAAGAATAAGCACATTATTCCAAATACTAGACATGAACATTGTAAGTTTCACTGGACAAAATGGAAAGCCTCTGTAATCACAAAATCCAACTCTATCGTTGAACTTAACATCTACAAAAAGTTCACATCACTCCCCAATACTATCCAGAGTTCTTCATCATATTTTTTAAAAATGAATACCCAGAAAAGCATTAGCAGATTTGAGCATCTTGTAATAGACTAGTCAAATATATAAAAATAAAAATAAAATAAAATAAAAAGCAGCAGAGCTCATGAGTCATTGACATAAAGAGTTGGTATAGATGGTTTGGTTTGATAAGCACACTAGCAGAGGAAAAAAATTAAGACGGGCACTTGAACCTAACTGCTTAACCAAATCAAACTGAACCAGCAAAGGAAAGCTAGGAACATTGAATTAAAAAAGAAAACATTGATATTTAACATATGAAGAATCTTGAACCACCCTCCTCCTTCCCTACCCCACCCCCCACACGCACAAAATCGAACCAATAGATAGATAAAATAGAAGGGTGGTGGGGAGACAGAGATATAGGAGAATACTCACTGCTTATCCATGGGCCACCAAACCTTTATTCTATAACCAATTAACTCTTCAATGTCAACTCCACTTTTCTTTGTTGTGCACTGGAAAAGAAAATAAAGCAGGACATAATCACATGTTAGAAGGACAACCATCTAGAGTACTATAAGCAAAGTAAAAAACCTGATATGCGAATAAATTTAAAAGGAAAACACATTCTAAAGTATTACTAGTAAAAATTCATCGAAATAACCATGCTTGTTACTAAATTACAACAGTATAGTTATTTGCACACAAAAAAGTAGCCCAAATTGTTTAGATACAGTTATGAAACTCAACTACCTAGAGGTTCAGATCAGTTTAGATCAGATAGGTCTCAAATATGCTGTATGACAGGCCAACTCTTGGGAATTCATTTTGGACAACTTGAGTTTTCAGGTTATTTTGTAAATTAATTTTTTTCCAATTTTTCATTTCATTTTTTTTCACAAAATTCTAATTTGAGGTAGGCTTCCTTTGTAACTTCTTTTTTTTTTTTGAATTTCTAAATTTGAATATTCATTCATACATTCATACACACATACGTACATACATACATACATATATATATAAAGAAGGGATAATTAAATTAAAGTTGTGCAGTAGCTATGGACACAATTGACTCAAGTTTCAGGAGTAATGCAGGGCCATGTACAAATGAGTAAGCAAATGATGTGCATGCTAAGGTGTTAACCTTTGCCAAGCCTGCAATGCTTCTTCTTTTTCTCTTCTTCATGCTTCCAGACAAAGACTTGAAATTATTACTTGCATTGATCTTATCAGTGTCCCCTGACACAACAGACTTCTATAAAAGAAGTAATAGATAGGTGAAATATCAACAAAATCAACAATGAAAGGTTATTTAGCAGTTACTGCTTCCAAGTAAAAGGACAAATAAAAAAAAAAAAAAGCCTACCTTCAGATTATCACCATCTTCTTCAACTTCATTTTCTCTGTTATTGTGATCCAAATTAGATCTTTTGCTTTTACGTTTTGATGTGAAGCTTATATTCTTTCGGATGCATGACACCAACAAATCAGACTCTGTGCTTTCAACTGATAGTTTTGGGGTTGACTTCTTGCCTTTTGAATCAGGGCTTGAATCATCCCCTGAAGCACTTACTGGAGAAATTAAACTGCTCGAGGACAGTCTACCACTATGAGAAGAAGATGATCTCGGTCGTTTAGGTACTGTAACAGATGCTACATCAGTAGCCTTTGCTTTTTTAGCTTTCTGGTGCTCTAATTCTGATTTTCTTTTCTCACTTGGAAAATGTTTGTGACCATTGCTTGATTCAAACTTACTAGACAGCCCCATATTATCCAAATTTATTTCCCTGACCATCTTCAAGATATCAACAGCACTTTCAACATTTTTTGCTTTAGCTGATAAAGACTTGTTCTTTTTAACCTTGCTACCCTTGTGCAATTTTAATTGTTGTATCATTTTGCCAAGGGGCACCTCATTTGCTTCTCTTTCACCGTCTTTTAGAACCTCATCTTCAGCAATATCTGAATTAATCTGATGCAATCATAGGAGCACAAGTTAGTGAAAAACACAAGTGACACCAATTGTCAAAAATATTAGTGCACTGTCAAAAAGCATCCTTAAGGAGTAGAGCATACTTTTCCATCAGTTTCTAACTTAAGCATTTCAAATTGCGTCAAGACATTCTCATCAGCCAACCATGTTTTGCCTTCAATTGCCTAGCAAAAAAAGCACAATGATGTCGACACAAATAATATTTTTCACATATATATGCAACAAGTGAATGAGGTGGAAATAAAATGACAGAAATGCAAAAAATTTAACCAATCTAGCCAAGTCTATAGAAGTTAATCAGCAACTTCTTCATAGGCTCAATAGTGTGAACTTAATAGAACCATGAAGATAATTTTTAGTTGGAGATATGATACCAATGAATCGTCCCCTTCTTTCTTCTCATGTGGTTTGTAAAGCACTGGAGGCAGGGAAACCGATGAAGCCAACCTTCGTATATCATCTTCCTTCTGAGCTAAGCATTTGGTGATTGACAACCCAAGTTCAGAGATAGCATGTGAATTCTGTGGATGACAATGTTTACAAAGATAAGCTTGATTTTATGCATTATTTGATTGTTTTCATATGTATGCTTTGTTCCATATTTCAATAATGTATATACTTGTATATTTAACAGTTAAAACTTAAAACAAATTTGGTATATTGCGAACAACCTTTGATTTTGCTGCATCAACCATATCTTTTGAATGCTTGATACATTCAAAGACAGAAACTACTGCTGATATATTCTCCTTCTCTTTGTTGGTGCTAGGTTCTGACTTAGCGTCTTCGTCTTTGTGCACCAATATAGAAAGAATCAAATGCAATTGCCTAAAAACACAGAACATAATCAGTGTTATTTCCTAATTTAGTTCTTTACCAACACAATTTTATTGGTTTAACTTATTAAACTACATGATAAATGTCTATAGAACATATACAATGCAGAATAAAAGGTGAAATTTCATGTACCGGTATATATGCTCAAATGCTTTAACATTCTTGCATTCATCTACATCAGGGCATGAATGATGAGCAAGGGCATGGACCAAATATGGTAGAATATATTCAGGGAATGGTGCTGATGCATTTGCATCACTTTGTATAGAGAGTTGCCGAGCCTTTGCTTGGTAGTGCATTTGAATAATATCAGCAAGGATCTGCTTATCCTGCCATCGCAAACAAAGTGCAAATTCAGCCAACAAAAAATCAGAACTTTAACCTTCAAAGTAAGCACCATATGCAGTTGACTTGGTCATTGATAATAATAAAATATTTGAACCAATCAGTTCAAATGCAGATACCTCTTCAAAATCAAGGGGTTTTGATCCAGTTGTATTAAACACGAAGGCACAAGCATACTTCACATCCAGAAGCCGGTCCTTTATATACTGATGAACTTTGATTAGGAATAGTTTCCTAACTTGGGGGAAAGTGATCTATAAGAAAGAAAACAGGAGGGGAAGATTTACAAGTGCTAAAAAATGAATAGGTGATGTTAGCAAATTTCTAAAGACTTCACCTCCGATGTCCTTAAGGTTAGGTAGAAGATGTCAACAGGTATCTTGTGATCCCAGTGTTTTGACAATCGAATAACAGCCTTAGCAGAAGCGAGCCTCAAATGGGCCTTATCAACTGAACTGTAGATAAGACAAACTTGTACACGAATTGGAAAGCCTCAAAGAAGAATAATTCAGAAACTACATACAAGTATGACAATTTATATATAAAGCATAAAGAAAGCTGAATGGAGGACCTTGATTCTATATCCTTTGATAATTCTCCAAACGTTAGCACATTCCTCAGGATCTCCAAAAGACCATCAATGGCAGGACGGAGTTGCACATCTTTAGCAGGCAAGTAGCTTTTGACCAGTGTCTTGATCCCATATATCTGCAAGCAAGCCATGAGTGTAACCCGACATAAAAAGGATTATCAAATTATTATATTTATATAACTATTTGGTTGGGAGTTATGATGAAAGATGGAGGATAGTTACACAAAGATGTGTAGGAGATGGAAAGTAAAGTGTTTACCCTCCTCTAGTTTGGATATTCTCTAACAGAAGAAGTGGAAATAAAGGTAATTTACCATCACCTTGTTTGATTAAACAGGGAAGAAAAGCGATGTGCAATGCCAAATTTATAAATGACAAAAATACCTCCACGGCTCCACCCCTCCACCCCCCCTACCCCACTCTTTTTTTTTTCTCTTTCAAAGAAAACGTTAAGAAATAAGAGATTATAAGAAAAAGGAATCTTGGATTTCTCAAAGAAAATGTAGAATTGATTAAATACAGTTAAATGCCTCACTAAAGCCAAACTTACTTTACTCCCTTGCCCAATAGGTGGATAAGTATTAAAGTTCTAAAGCAAATTAAAGGCAATAGGAAAAATTCAACTAACATTCTCATCCTTTTGTCATTCTATTCATCAAGTGTGAACATCAATAGATTCTCCTCTTTTCATTCCTTTCCCAAACAAGGTTAATTGTTCACATCATTTGCCTTACCCTCTAACGAATAATGCACAAGATCCAGAAAAATACTCTCAAGCTAAGATATTACGAAGAAACAAACATCTCCTGTCCAACCAACCTTCAACAAACAAAGTTCACTTCTGTCATCCCAGCTCGTTTTTGTATTATCTTCTGCTTTCTGCAACAATGAAGCACAGTATTATACTAAAACTAGTTACCATAAATGCATAGATGTTACACAGGTCGAAATGATCTCTGGAGGCATACAGTGCTACATTTGAGAATCTTGCTTTTTATGAATTCTTCAATTTCACCCTCCCTGGTCTCAAAAACTGGCATTGCAGTCTCTGCTATGCATCCTAGAGACTGTAGCACAGCGGGCAAATGTCTCTTCTCCTCCAGCATGTCCACAAGTCTCTGCAAAGGGAATAAGAATATTAATACCAGCATTGCTACAAATTCAATATATCCAAGATAATGATGCAGAGGAAGTTAGCAACAATTCAACAACAAGAATGACCTTGTATAAAACAGATAGTGATTTGAGACCATCATCTTTTGTTATTGCTGCTAGGGCATGCACGGCATACTTGGCCTGTCTTCGACTACCTTCTAAGCAGAGCCTCTCCAATATAAGGTCAATCGAACTGCAGCTAAGCGATGACAAGTGTGAGCATATATAATATATAAAAGGTATAGACTATAAATTGTCAAACAATGAAGAGCCAAACCTCGATGACACTGAAAGCTGTTCTCGAATGGAACCCCCAGCCTTCGCCAAAATGTGTAAAGCACCTTCTTTTATTATCTCATTATCATCTTTCAGAAAATTTACTAGTTCTTCTTCAGCGCCACCAAGTAGCATTGGACTGAAGCGTGCAAGAAGCTGAAGATTTGAAATTGTTTTAAAGGAAGAAGAAAAATAATCAGATAATACCACCAGATAATAGAAGATTTTGGTGAAGCAAGCCCATGATAGAGCCTCAAAGACAAGGACACAAAAGAAAAGATCATATCTACAGCAGCAAACTAAAGTTACCAACTTAAGAGATGCAACTATACAATAAACCCACATCCAGGCCACAAAAGACCAGGCAAGTGTAGCACGCAAGCAGAGAGGGCATAGTTATTGGTGAATAACTTCATCACAGATGCATTCTCTTACCACCAGTATATCCATGCACGATTGAGTAAATTGTGTATTTCCAGTAGATTTATATGAGGTGGCCTCCAACAGAATTTCTTTCACATGCTCTTTGTTGAAAAGTAAATAAGAACTCTTAACAGAGAGATTGCTCAGAAAATCATAAAGCCGGTGTTTCTCACCAAGTATTTTAAGCAAATCCTCCTGCAGAAAAAAGGACCTCACTCTTGAGAAACTTTAGCTTCATCAATCTATTAATTATTGAAGAGTAAAATTAATTTACTGATACAATTGATTACTCAGCACTAAAATTTATTATATTTTCAGTTTATGTCAAGTTGTTTGGATCACTAATTAAAGCAAATGAAGTACTATCACAGAAATGAACAATGACATCCAGGAGGCAGATACTGGATCCAGTTTTTGTCAACTTCAAAAATTTCAGGAAAAAACAATTTCCCACTAGTAGTAAAAGCATATACAAATATAATCATAATAGCGATAGATTGCCTTATCAGTTGGACAAATTCCGAAAACCAACTAGCTGCATAGGTACTCTCTGAAGCAATAAAAAGTTACTTAAGGCAATGATTTTATCTGATGTTGATGCTGATGGTTCTAACAATAGGCAGTGCAGCTGATGGCAGCAGTATAACGTAATGATGGTGACAAATACTGGTGCCTTTGCACTAACATGGGTTGCTAGCTAAGCATGAATTTGCAGAGGGGAAGCACTGTGTAGCAGCACATAATGGTGATACTAAATAAAAAAGAAACATTAAGGAAAGGACACTGGCAACAATCATAGCAGTAGGGGAAGAAATGCAAATGAACTGAAACTGTCGTGCTGATATCAGTAAAATTTGCAATAACACAGCCAGTCAAAAATTAATGGCATCGCATTTAAGAAAGACCCCCTCCTCACCTTTCATTTCTCTGGTGAAAACAATTCATTCAAATGGTGAAACCCACATCCCAAAAGCCCTCACCCAAACCATCTTCGCTCCTATTTGTTCATTCATAAGACCTATTTGCACCCATTACAATTTTATTGCTTACCCGACTAGTACAAGCTTGATGGAAACCAGTGTTAGGATCAAGGAGATTAGTTAAAATCTTCCAGATATTAGCATCTTTCAATTGATCAAGTATCTGAAAATTCTCCTCAGCCTTAGCAGGCTCAGCAAATGAGCGAGACATGATGCGAAAACAAAACAGAACTTTCTTTTGGAATTCAGGAGCATCTCCATCCTGTATTCACACAAGAAAATGATATTGTAACTTCTACATTCTTAACCCAGCCTTTTGGCTTCAAATTCAGTAATTCAATCTCCAAAACTTGCAAACCTGATGCATCTGCCTGAGTGATAGATACCTCTGCATCTCCTGTTGTAACCTGCAATCCAAGAGGAAACCCCCTGAAAATGAGTGCACAATCCATCAAAATACATAAAATTGAAAGAGGAATGACATATCAAATGTCAGGTGCAGTTGCCTGATGCTAACCAAGCAATTATCATACCTTTGCTTCTGCTCCAAAATCTTCTCCAGAGCTTTCACCTCAACTTTGTCAAATACAGAGAATACTCTGACCCAAAGTTTAACTCTATCTTTGACTGAGAACTCAGTTGGGAACATGGACCCACAAAGAACTGATTCAATCGTGTCTGATCTGCGGAACCAATCAACATGTTAGAAAGACACTTAACCATATTCAGAGGAGAAGCAAAGCACTTTCCATCTTCTAATTCGTTTTAAATCATGAAAGCACTCTGTTGAAGCAAAAAAAAATTGATGTTATTCAGAATATATATGTATGTGTATGTGTGTATATATATATATATATAAAGGAGCATCTACATCAGCTGTGGTTCCATAAGAAAATTCAAACTGCCGGCCTGAGTCTCAATGATGCAGATGATGAACTCACCACCAACGTTTTTATGGAAAAAGGTAGGACAACTAGGGATTATAAGGAAAATTTTATATATACATGTAAGACCAAGATTGCTTTACCTAAAATCTCTGTCATAAAAACATCTCAAAATCTTCCCAGGAATCCAATCAAATTCACCAGGACTGACTGAGCCATCAAAGGACTTCACACAATAAACACTGAAAATCTCTGCCACTCTCTCCATGGTATATCTCTTAACAAGCAGCTGGCAGGAAAAAAAATAAACATCAGAAAATTATAAATGATAGCTAGTGGCTAATAAATAATTTAGTATCATTTAAATGAAGGAATAAACATCAAAAAAAACTCTTTAAGGTCATACATACAGATTTGTCTCGAAGACGCTCCACAACCAGTTTGATTGTTTCAACAGGTATGGAATTCAGTGCATGGCATGCCACAGCACAGATCACATCAACAACTTGTTTCCGGACACTCTCATCATAGTCCAAAAGTCGATCACAGAGAGCAGCTGAAAAACAATTAACATATCAATGAGTATTACAAGTATGACTTTGTAAAACCAAGCAGCACACTTACTGATTATTTGGGAAGCCTCAGTTCGAAAAGGGTTTGACAACAGACAGTTTCTGACACATTCCAGGACGGACATTCGGACCTCTACTCCTCTATCAGTCAACCTTTTCAAAAGCTCTGAAAAGATTGGCTGAAATGCTTCGCTGATGGCAGAGCCAGGCAGAGCAAACAGATCTCCAACCAACCCCACTGCTTTCAAACGAATGTCGAGCTGATCAGTCTGCAAATATAAAGACTTATAAACTGAGAAGAACTCAACAGATTATGTTACAAACTTCTACAGTAGAAATAATATTAAGATCTAGATGAAATTAAACTAAATATGAAAATTCTATTTATCTTGCCTCAGCAAATGATGTAAAAGAAATTTTCAATGAAATGCATATGTTTCAATGCTTGAAAAGCATTCCGAGACAATAGTGTATATGACATGATGACATAACAAGCTCATTTTGTCAGATTGTTTCAATGTTTGGGAAGTTTAGAATCAAAATCATTACATGGCAAAGACAAAATCAAAAAAACAAATGCAGTCCACTGAATCTGTAATTACCAATAGTTCCCCTGTGAGATAGGGAACAACTCCTGATAAGATCTGAGGAGCGCAACAGTAGACGTCATATATGACTTCGTGGTAGTCGATTTGACTATTTTCTGACCTGTTATCTCCTGAAATTGATGATACAAGGAACTGTTTTATTCCAGGTTCAAGTTTTCCAGCACATTGCTCTATTACATTCATGGCAAGTCTCCTTGCAGCTGAAGAAACATCCTGGAATTACAGGTTTCATAAAATGAGCCCCTTCTGAAGCAATACAATAACAAATACTAAATATTATAGCAGGAAAATAATAAGTTGCACGAAACATAAAGCACAATAAATTTCTTACAGATCTATTTCGACCTAATACAGATAATATGACAAGCAAAAGATCCTCCCGGACATCCTCGCTTTCTTGTATGAGCAAAACCATTATTGTTTGCATTGATGTCAATACACTTTCTTGATGATCATCACTGCATAAGTGAAAATTTTCAGGTAAGAAGTTATTGAGTTAGTACATAAACCTCATTGACAGATATAGTATTTGATCACGACCAAATTTGTCTAAAGTGTTCCTTCATTCATTGATCTTGCAACCAAAAAAACATGTGAATTGATATTAAGATTCTACATCAATAACATAAAATATTGTATAAGATGAAAGAGAAAACAGAAAACAAATGTGCACCATGGGTTACAAACATGGAAGTTAAAAACTAAGCTTATGTTCACATTTAAAGCTTATATAATAAACATGGAAATGGCGCCCTTGAGTTGAGTAAACGTCAGCTTATTCAGACTTGTGAGCCAGCTAATGTATAATCTCATTAATAATTTGATTTTGATGTTAAGTTTTGTGAAAAAATGGATACTTATTTACTGTTCTTAGAAGAAACCCTTTTTTTTTTTCAATTTATAAACTTACAATAACATCGCTTGAAGGGGCATATGTATCCTACTCCAAAATACTAATATTAAAAAGAAAAAATACAGTTGAGCATATTAATTTCTTTTAAATAATTTTTTAATGGACTTGTAAATAATTTCATTTACAATTGAAGTCCGTGGAGAATGCCCAGACTTCATATCAGCTCATTCAATAAAAAGCCAAATTTTAAAAATGTTGCACTCACTTTGTCTGATATATTTAAAGCTTCTTACAATCCTGAGGTGCCTGGCTTTGAAATTTTAGCAACAGGAGCAATAATCTTGGCATGTGGACAGAGGAGTGCAAATATGAGAGGCAGTATACTATTGCACTAACACCAATACACCATGCATAACAGAAAATAAATAATGCACTAAAACACACCTGGCAACAGCAAAAAATGTTCTGAACATTTGATTCACCAGATCATCACATTCTAGATCCAACATCACAACACATGACCTATATTTTGCAAGAGTCTCCAAAATAACAACCCGCCTTCCAAACGATGGACCACTAGTATCACTTAACCCACTAAAAGTGCCAACAATCAAGTGAAAAATATCCTGCAGAGAGGAATAGATAGACAGTAGACACGTATTATTAGTGTAACATTAAAATAAATTAAGTAGTCAACTAAATTCAATTAATCAGCTAAGCAAGAGCTTCATAAAAGATAAGCACCTTTAGAACTTCATCACTATAAGGAGCTTCAGGAGCTGTAATCCGGGTTATCTCACAAATACAGGTTGCAACTAGAAGCTTAACATCTCGATCTGGATGTTTCAGCAATTCTGGCTTCACAATTGCATTAGAGAAGGGCTGCATCGACTCCATCATAGTAGCTGATGGCGATTGTTCCGTCTCTGAAAGACATGAAGCAGCTTGCTGCAGGCCAAGAAAAAATTTTAAAAGTATTATCAATTAATGAATAAAATACAATCACGAGCATCAAATTTTATGTAACTATCATCAAGTACTACTTTTTTCATCCATCTTAACATAAATATCATCAAGTAGAGTTATAGTCTACCAATGGTGAACAATGAATCAAAACAGCATCAGAAACAAGGATCCAATATGTCATACTATTCAAGAAATACAAAACCTTATTCAACAGATTAATAGCCAAAGGAAAAAAGAAATGGTCCTTCACAACCAAAAAAATAAGAAAGAATAATATAATCATCAATGAATGAAAGGATAATTCTGTAGCACTAATTGGAAGAATGACAGAAAGAAGCCCTATTGCAATGCCAGCATCATCAAGGCTATAATGAAAGAGATATTGAGAGAGAAACAAATGTGCATTAAGTTGGGGACTTAAAATGAAAATACATCTGAATCATGCATGCTTCAGTGAAATCGCCAATTGGAATAGAAGAAAGGTTAGAAGGTTGGAAGCAGTCTCTAGAAAGCTAAGTTAATTTCAACAGATAATGTCAGTTAAACTGATGGCAAGCAATTTAATGCAAGGAACAATAAATTAAATGCAACTGTAATGAATTTCTAACTACCATTCACATGCAATAACAAAAACTAAACCTTAACCCCAAACTAATTAGAGTCGGATGTATGGATTCTTTTTTGCCATTTAGCTCGTTAGACACCAACCATGCATTCCGACCTATTATTCACATGCAGCTCAATATAGAATAAAATTTTAAAAATACTGTTTGCAAGTAAAAGTGAATAATTCTACATAGCTTGGGACCCACCCAACTGACTTCAAACCAATAATGGGTAAATTCACTCCTGTCTCTCAACATAACTCTTAAATTCCACAAAGTAGATAAAGCATAATTGGTTTCAGGAAAGAGCACTGAATTTCAATTCAGTTTCAAAAAAGGTACTAGAGACACATTTCAATCAAAATATTGCCAGTAATCTAGTATGGCAATCTGTAAAACCTAATTTACTCAAAGACATGCAAAAGCATGCCCTCCAATAAACAGTTTTTTCTTCCTTTCTTTTTCTCTCAGTTGATAGTTTTTTCGACAGATTACTATATCAAATTCCCAACAACCTAAATGACAGAAAATCTTAAATTGGTGTTTTCCACATGTTGAAATTAGATTACCAAACTAAAGTCAAATGCTAAGTTCAGTGGCCATTGGAGAAACTCATTGCCATGATAAACATAATAATTGTTTATCATACATCCAGTTACCCATGATGTAGTTAAGAATATCACATCTTATAACTGGAGAGGAAACATAATTATGTTCCTTTACAGCCCCTAAAAACTATCAAGTATGTTATAAACGATTGCGTAAGTTCACCACATGCCGGTAAGTCCTGCCCAACTCCCATTACACTCCAAAATACAAAGAAAAGCCAGAAAAGGAGAAAAAAAAGCTGTAAGTTAAAATTTGGAATCCATCTGATAGCTTGTACCTCAAATGTCTTGGGTAAATATGACAATGCTCTGAGACCACCAGGTTCAGCCCAAAGGAAAACTCTATGAAGACCACAGACACCTACCAAGAATGTTCTAGATGGACTAAGCTACTAATCAGGTATCCAGCACCAATGACATGTAACCACAACGTTGCTTTCTGTGCACATTTGCACCAAGCGTGGTGCACAACTTAATAGTTAATAGCACTCCACAGGTCAAAATTTTAACTCACAGATATTCCAAACTACTAACTAGTAATACTGATCAGGACCACAATTCAGAGATGAACCCTTAAGTCAGAAGCATCATATCCCATCTATTGATTCCTAATTGTTTATAGGGCACAGAAGCTCCATCCAATATCCATATTATTTCAGGTAGAAACGCTCAATATTTACATCAAAGCCATAATATTAAACCCGAGGGATTCTAACCTACCAAATTAGAAGCAAACTCAAATGTTTGATCTTACATATTGTATCATTTAATCTAAACAGAAATCAAACGTTCGTTCAATTGAATTCATAAATTTACTTGGCCCAGTTTTCTATTTCTCCATTTTTAGATGCAAGACCTCGAAAGCGACAATGCCGTTAGAAACCCTAATTCCATCAAAATTTAATCAAACGCTTCATTTTTCCCCAAAAGAAAGCAAATTGAAGCATCCAAATCCCACTTCTCGGAGCTCCGTTAAGAACGAAACCTAAGGCAACTATTTTAGTAACGCTAGTTAAAGTTAATCCAGCTCACCACCAAAGGATACGCGACAAACAAAGAGAAGAAACCATATTTGGTATATCTTTCGTTTCCTTTCCACAGTTTTAATGCAGAAACAAAAAACAATTCCTCCTCTTACTCCCCAAATTCACAAGAAACTTACAAAATTCAAGCAATAAATCAACAATTCAGAAAAATGCGTACCTTTAAGAGCTTAATAAGAGCGTCCTTGGTAGAAGGAGGGGTCTCGAGTTTCGATCCCACCTCCTTGAGTTGCTGTTCAAGCTTGAGTGCCATTAAACCGTTGTTGTTTTGCCGCTGCTTACTCTTTAAGGACCAGGACCAGCTCTCTCATCGATTACCCCTTCTTCTCCTTGTATTTTCTTCGTCGATAGGGCTAAAGAGCGAAGAAGCTGAAGATGATGGAACTGGGTTTTGTCTCTCTTCAACTTTCTCTCTCTTCGTACTTTTTATTTATTTTGGAATCTGTGTGTATATAACAGGCGGAGGTTGGGTTTTGGATTTCGAACTGCGAAGCTAAATGAACTCTAAATGCCAGTGAAATCAAGCGAAATGCCGTCTTGACTTTCAGATCACTATCTACTATCGTCATTTATATATATCTTACAAGAGTCTGAACCCGATGAATTATTTTTCCTTTTTGCTTCTATGCCCTTGTATTTTATCATGTTTATGATTTTGCCTCTTTTTAGGTAATGTTTTCCCTGCGACTCCTTAATTCTAAATTATTTAGTAGAAAAAAAAAATCCTAATTGAATTTTTAGTATGAATTTCATTTTTCTAAATAAAAATTTTAAAATTAAAATAATTTGTTTCTTTTATTATAAATAGAAAAATTAATTAAATTTAATTCTCATAAATTTTCTAATTTTAAATAAAAGGATAAGAAGATCACATGTAATATTAATTAGTTTCGATTATTTTTTTTATTTTTCTTCCGATAACAAAACCGTGTTTGATATTTCCATGATAATATATAAAAAGTATTTTAACTTCGAGAATGTAATTAGAGAAACACTTAGCAAGGATGGTTAGATTAACTTCTTTTAGCAAAATATTTTAGATGTTGCATAATATGAAATTTGTTGTATTATTTTGTTATCTTGTTGTTTATCTTCTTTTCTTTACAAAAAGTGTGGAACTTTTAATAGTTTGTGCATATTATTATTTATAAAAGAATAACTTATGATTATGATATAATCGATATATGAACATGCAATGTGTAGAAAAGTGCTTGTTAGTATGTTTTAAAAAATCTCCGAAGTCAGTGCGTTAGTGAATAAAATGAACTTTTTTTTAAAAAAGCAACGTAATTGTGAATGAAATTTCAAAAGAATTTAATAGAAGATGATTTAAAACATGTTAATATTATAAATACTTCAACATCATTGGTGAACATGCATGAGCCATAATACTTTTATTAGAAGGCTAAATAATAAAGACTATAGTAAGTTAATAATAATAAGGAAAAGTATAGCATGATAACAAAAGAGATAAAGATAGAGTATGATTCAATATAAGTAATAGTTTCATTTCCTCTTTTTAACTCTATCATGCCTAATAGTATTTTTGTCAAAACCAATACTTTAATCTTCACCACTTTCATCATCATTACTTGTACCATCATCATTAGAATATGAAATGTTGATCACAACCTTTTGTTCGGAAATAACTCATCAAACTTAACTAAAAATTGATAGATTTTCAGCGGAGGAAATTCTTCCTATAGAATTACTCTAGTGTACTCCTTCCTTATATCTCGAATAAACGTTGCCAGTAACTCCTTCACTTCAGCTTTCCATATTGTAAGCTCCTCCTTGGAGTGGTAATATAAGGTTGCAAGATTTTTTAGAGTACTAGGCAAAGAATGGTCCATAGAAAATATATTTTTATCTATTGTTTTATCCATGATGCTTACTATTAAAATGAGCAGTATTGAATGGATTGCATGAACCTATTTTGATTAAGACTTATTTATAAAGGCCAAATGATGACTAGTTTTGGAGGATGTTAATATGATGGAATCTGTAAAAATTTAAAAATCTACATAGACGATTGTTGTATATGGATGAATTTATGTTTGGCAAATGTTACAGGACATCTTATGCAATTTAAATGTTATGTCAGTCATTTTCCTTATAACATTATTTTTTGCCAAAAATTCTTTGAAACTTGATTTCATTTGAAGGTTATATGAGACTTGTATTTTTAAGGAAAATAAAATTCATAAATTATCTCATTCATGTAATCCTTATTGCTAGTTCTTAGATACAACAAATATATAACAAATGAATGGAGAATCCTATATTGTTATGATACTAAAGTAATTTTCTTTTCAGTATTAGGAAAATCTTCAAGTATATTGACTTCATTCTCATTGTAAACCCTATCATTTTTAACTTCATTTGGAGTTCCCATTCTGTTTCTGTTATTTGATGATCCAAGTGCACGAGCCAAATCTTCAACACAAATAATAAACATTTTTCCTTGAACAATTGTCACCAAAGAATCTTTTTTATCAATTGCTTTTAGGTTTTGGTAAAATTCCTAGAATAAATAAGGATAACACAAATAATTTAAATGAAAGAAAAATTTTCCACTTTTGAATAATAACAAGTTCTTCAATTTAGTAGTACTGTCTATATGCTATATAGAAATCAGTAGTATTGTCTATATGTTGATATGGATATTCGAGACTACAATGAGGTATCTTATGGTGGACTTACCCGGTGTGTCCTCCACCTATATGTTATTAGCTTTAGCTCTATCATTCTAGCACTTTATGCCCTATATATTCTAAGCTTCGGCATATCATTTTGGCACTTTATGCCCTACCATTTGTCTTTTGTCTAGCAATCGATCCTATTAAAATATCTAGAGGCCATAAAAGTTAAAAAAAAATAGATATATTTTTATTATGATTACTTATTGCATTTATGTCTTGATATATATTATGAACTGAAATTACATGACACATAACAAGATGCTATCATGAGTGAAAAGATATGTTGCAATATGATGTATAATAGTACAAAATAATATGATATAGTATGAAATGGTATGACATAAAATGATAAGAAAATTACAACATGTGATATGATATGGACTAGTATTACATAATAGAATATAGGATGATTTGAATACATCATAGATATGACATGAAATGAATGATATGATATTATATGATATGAAATGACATTGTATGACATAGTACAACATGATGTAATACTATTTAACATGAAGTGTATATGTTATGAGATGCTACAATAAAGTATGGCTAGAGGATAACATGAGTTCATCATGCATCATAAGGATGAAACAAGGAAAATAGTTTTCTTTGTTATGCTTTTATGATTACGTGCACATGTTGTTTGGTAAAAGTAAAACTTATGTGGCATTTGAATATAACATAGTATAACATAGAAGTTATGACAAAAATTAAGCTTATGATAAGATTATGGAAATGATATGATATGACACGATCTGATACACAAGATAGACTATAGTATACACCTTATTTGCTATGATACACATGATACAACAAATTAGACACTTGACATACACAAATTATAGAATATGTCAAGGTACATATATATTATGATATGATAAACATGACATAATATGACACATATGATATAATATGATTCATATACAATATAATGTGTTACATGTGATTTGTCATGATCTATGTGTAATATGACATGATGTATACAATATAATAAAACTCATGATATTTTTAATGCCTTTATATGCTAAATAAATTGATTGTTTGTATGTTTTTATATATGTATTTTTTTTTATACCTACTGAGTATAGGCTCAACATGTTGCTTTTTACCAAGCATAAGTAAAAGGCGGCAAGTAGCTACAAGCAGTGTCCATTTATCCACAATAGTTATAGGAAGCATCAAAATCGGATAAACACTAGTGCTTTGATATTTTATACTCTTTTTGTAATTTTGGTATGTATGTTAAGTTTATAAATAGTGACATAATGTTATAGATAGTTATAGTAGACATAAATAATGATAATGATACATGTATAAATAAAAGAAAAGAAAAGCCTAAAGACAACAGGTTCAAGGGCCTTAAATAGGGAAAAGTCATACAATTTTCTATTTGAACCCATTTTGATAAATCAATGTAAAGTAAGGATAAGAAAAAAAAATATAGACATATAAATGAATTCACAGTAAGGCAAAAGCTGCACACAACAAAAGTATGTACTAATAGCATAGTCTAATAGCGCACCTTGCTCGAGATACCATCGATCCGGATAGGAGGTGTTACAGATTATAAGAAAAAAAATATATAGACATACAAATGAATTCACAGTAAGGCAAAAGCCGCACACAACAAAAGTATGTACTAATAGCATAGTCTAATAGCGCACCTTGCTCGAGATACCATCGATCCTGTAACACCCCTTACCGAGACCCAAAGAATCCCGATAAGCGGTGTTAAACAATTCAATAATACAATCTATAACAATAATACGATTAATTATACTAAATTAATTATTACATTCTTCTGCCGTCTCAAAATTTCGGTTTCAAAAAAAAAAAATTTTAAAACACATACTTTACAATATTATAATATTCCTAGTACATGCCAAAATATTACAAAGTTAGTTACATACGTTACGATGCTTGTCGTCAAGTCTCTACAGC
>CAOGCB010340814.1:0-15181 GCA_948266635.1 Cnidoscolus chayamansa
AAATGTAATTATTTTATTTTCAGTTATTGTTGAATGGCCTAATCTTTTTCTCCTCCTCGCCTGCTATATAAACTTGGTTCTTGTCCCTCTTCTTCAGTCCCTTGTTTCTCTCACTACATAGATTCTTTATCAGCCATGGCGGTGTCTAATTCTTCTTTTATACCGAATCAATCTCTCTCTCCAATCTTGAAAGCTCCAAGATCAAACTTCTATGGCAGAATACAGGTATATATCCATGTATAATAATATTCTTCTTGTTAAACATCTTCATTTCTTGTTTATTCTTTACACCTTGGTTTTTTCGATGTGATCATGTTTGTGTAGTTGGTTGATGGGTTGTTCTCCTTGTTTTCAGTTCTGTTTACGAGCATCTGCCGGCCACCCAGATGAGGAGGGGAAAATGACGATGAGGAAAGAAGCAAATGGCTGGAAATTTGATTTCTCAGGGGAGAAACCAGCGACGCCGTTGCTGGATACAATCAATTACCCAGTTCACATGAAGAATCTGTCCACACAGGTAATTTAAAAGATGAAAAAAAGAGGTAGAAAAGACAAAAAGCAGAGCTGATGGTGATATTCTGTATCAGTTTAAGACAACTGCATTGTTGGTTTTGTTTTTTTTTGTCGTTGTTGTTCTGTTTGCTTTTGACTCGGAATCTGTTTGAACAGCCTACTTGTTTTGGTTTTTATATCAATAACTTTCAGGACCTTGAACAACTAGCAGCAGAGCTCAGAGCAGATCTTGTTTACAGCGTGTCAAAGACAGGAGGACATTTAAGTTCAAGCCTAGGAGTTGTCGAGCTAACAGTGGCTCTGCATCATGTTTTCAACACACCTGACGATAGAATCATTTGGGATGTTGGTCATCAGGTGAGATACTCTGCATTCCAAACACCAGAAAAAAAAAAACGAAGAAGATGTATTCCTGAACAGGCTCTAAATCTTTTTTGCAGGCATACCCACATAAAATTCTAACGGGAAGAAGATCCAGGATGCACACCATGAGGAAAACTTCAGGGCTTGCAGGATTTCCCAAAAGAGATGAGAGCGTTTATGATGCCTTCGGCGCCGGACATAGTTCCACAAGCATCTCTGCTGGTCTTGGTATGTGTTATTCAGAAGGGTAATTCAAAGTACTGATTGTTAGTGTCTGTAAAGTTAGCAATTCAATGCAATAATAAGTTCTTTATTGTCAAATATGCAGGAATGGCTGTTGCAAGAGACCTGTTGGGTAAGAAAAACAATGTCATTTCTGTAATCGGAGATGGAGCCATGACAGCAGGACAAGCATATGAGGCCATGAACAACGCAGGATTCCTTGATAGTAATCTAATTGTTATATTGAATGACAATAAGCAAGTATCTTTACCCACTGCGACTCTCGATGGCCCTGCAACTCCAGTTGGAGCACTTAGCAGTGCTTTAACCAAGCTCCAGGCAAGCACCCATTTCCGCAAGCTTCGTGAAGCTGCAAAAGTAAGTAGCAAGTTTTTATTTTTTTCTGTCTTCAGATATTGCCTTTGCATATCTGACTTGGGTTTTGTGTGTTGAAGAGCATTACAAAGCAAATTGGTGGGCAAACGCATCAAGTTGCAGCAAAGGTAGATGAGTATGCAAGAGGAATGATTAGTGCTTCTGGGTCTACTCTCTTTGAGGAGTTAGGGTTATATTATATAGGTCCAGTTGATGGGCACAACGTTGAAGATCTAGTGACCATATTTCAAAAGGTAAAAGCGATGCCTGCCCCGGGACCAGTTCTGATTCACATTGTGACAGAGAAAGGGAAGGGCTATCCCCCAGCTGAGGCAGCAGCTGATAAAATGCATGGTGAGCCTACAACTTTCTTATCTCATAGTGGTGTTATGCTGTTATGAATTCCTGAGAAGATCCTTATTATTCTCTCATACTCTCAGGTGTCGCCAAGTTTGATATTCCAACTGGGAAGCAATTCAAACCAAAATCTTCTACACTTTCATATACACAGTACTTTGCTGAAGGTCTGATCAAAGAAGCTGAGACAGACGACAAGATTGTAGCTATCCATGCTGCAATGGGTGGTGGGACAGGTCTCAATCATTTCCAGAAGAGGTTTCCAGATCGCTGCTTCGATGTGGGCATCGCAGAGCAACATGCTGTTACATTTGCAGCTGGTTTAGCCACTGAAGGACTGAAGCCATTCTGTGCTATATACTCATCATTCTTGCAACGAGGATATGATCAGGCGAGTCAACAGAAGTTGATACTTGATTGATTTAGATTCTGCTGCAAAATTCCAAACTGACTTCTTGTCTGATTAACATAGGTAGTACATGATGTGGACCTTCAAAAATTACCAGTTCGCTTTGCCATGGATCGAGCTGGTTTGGTTGGTGCAGATGGGCCCACTCACTGTGGAGCATTTGACATCACATACATGTCTTGCTTGCCAAACATGGTGGTCATGGCCCCATCTGATGAAGCTGAGCTTATGCACATGGTTGCAACTGCTGTAGCCATAGACGACAGACCAAGCTGCTTCAGGTTCCCAAGAGGCAATGGAATTGGAGCAGCTCTTCCTCATAACAATAAAGGAACCCCACTTGAGGTGAGCTTAAGCAATCAACTCAGAAAATTTATATACAGCAGAACGAACTAAAACGTTTCTTTTTCAATTACTGCATAGATTGGAAAAGGGAGAATACTGATGGAAGGCAACAGAGTCGCCATTCTGGGATATGGTTCTATAGTACAGCAATGTGTAGAAGCTGCAACCATGCTCAGAACTAAAAACATTTCGGTGACAGTAGCTGATGCGAGATTTTGCAAACCTTTAGACACAGATCTTATCAGGAGATTGGCTAAGGAACATGAGTTCCTAATTACAGTAGAAGAGGGTTCTATTGGAGGATTCTCTTCCCATGTATCCCACTTCCTGTGTTTAAGTGGGATACATGATGGACCCTTAAAGGTGATTTCTCGAAAGACGCCATCTTTTTATAGTTTTATTTAATCTGATTCTGAGCTTGTGAGAGGGTATTGCAGTTGAGAGCAATGGTTCTGCCTGACAGATACATTGAGCATGGATCACCAGAATACCAAATTCAAGAAGCAGGGCTCTCCTCAAACCACATCACTGCCACAGTCTTATCTCTCTTGGGTAAGCCAAAAGAAGCTCTTCAGTTCAAGTGAAATCAGCAAGGAAAGAATCTGAGTATTGCCTCATGAATAGCAAAAGTCATGCAAATTCTGTAAAAATGCGAATTATAAGTTCATATTTGGGTATTTTGGAATCCTCCAATCCCTTGTACCAAAGGATATACCCTCACCCTGGGGAAATCCTCCAATCCCATTTCTAAAATGGATCAACAAAATGATTCAAGCAATGCTCTGCTTCTAATTTTATAATCCATAAAATTTATTTAAAATAAATTTACATGATTTGGAGATTTAAGGATTTTTAATCCAATAGTAATAGGACTAAAGTAGTTAATCTTAATATTAATGAATGTTTTATTTAGAGATTTTAGTAATTTTGACTATTATAATTACATTATTGTTATGAGAAGGATTTTATAACACTTGAGATTTGACGACTGTCGCTACAAACCAACATATATCATTTTCAATATGCTTTGTCCTCGTTCACATGCTTTCTGGGAGAACTTCTCGTAATGTTACACATCCTATAATTGCTCCAAGCTGAGTATGCTTAACTATGGAGTTCTTACGAAAAAGCTCGCGAAAAGGAAATTGCATCTCGTTGATATAACTAATACCTGTCAAATCTTCAAGTTATTCTCAATTATATAGTCTCATACTTGCACAATTTTAAAATTACTCAACTGTGCAGCCCTATCCATACACAGTCTCAGGATTCTTCTTTTTCGAGTGTGAAATCGATTCATTCATGTATCTCTCTACTAAGAAGCCTGTCAGAAGTCGCTCATTGTTCGTACTCTCTTTAGCACCGGCGATCACTACATACCCTCTTCGATCTCAGATATTTGATTATTATAATTATTGCTAAACATTAATAAATTAAATTTAAAACCAATTAACATATTTTCAGTTAAATTTAATTTTAAAAAAAATTGATTTAATATTTATAGATGGACTAAATTGTGCCGGCCTTCAAAAAGAAAGCATAATTTGTTAAAAAAATTTCAAAAGCTTGATTCATTTCAAATTCGAGACTAATATTAGTAAAGTTGAACTTGATTCATTTGAATTTTTATCTAATTTTTCTTGAGTTTTAATTTATTAAATAAAATCTTCAATAATTTTAAAAATATTTTTACTTTATAATTTTAAAATTTTTTAATTTAAAAATAATAATTTTTTTCTAAAAAAATTTAATCTCCTTCGTAAATTTAATACATTTGACACACTAAATAATTTTAATTAAATTAATATACTGATGAACTAAAGTTTAAATTTGACCCATTTACTAAATGTGTAACAGCCCGCCTTCCTGGATCACCATCAATATTAGAATCTCGATCACCCAAGAGTAACAAAAACCATAACAACCCGTAAACATTAACATTAACATATTTATAATAACATAAATATAAATATTAACATTAATCTCATGCATATAAAAAAATTTTAATATAATATTAACATAAAAAAATATTTAAATTTCTAATACATGTGTCGTATATTATATGCGTATATATATAATGGACATAAACCTAAATAACAAAAATCATAACATAAATATTTAAATAATACATAAGTGTTATTTGAAATATACTGAAAACCCTAATTATAAATGTAGAGGCAACTCTTTTATGATCTCATATCATCAACTTTCATTAATCTAATTGTCAATCGGAACCCATGAATTGAATAACATAGAAAACCTTAATTCGCATTGAAATTCGTAATTAATAAATAATTTACTTCCAAAATAGCAACCAATGTTCATGCATGGCTGACTGGTGTTGGCCCACGACAAGAATTATTATTACCACCAAAGTAACAGCTATCAGAGACGTGTACATGTACCCTTCAGAACGGCTGGAGAACAACATTGGCAGCGAGCAATTGGAGATCTTGAATATGAAAACAGGCATGACTAAGAGTAGCCATTGCATTAATCGTTTCTTGGATTTGATCATGGACTCAAAAGGAATAACAGGATGGAGACAAAAAGGTCGACTAGGAAAGACACGATGAGGAGGATAACTGGGTATGGCTTGGGATCATGAGACATTGTCTCTTTGACACAGTAGAGTCTGCTTCTGTAAGGACTCATGAAGCATTAATGGTTTGATTCTTTTGTTGGTTTTGTTTTACATGAAATCATATCATTAGTTCAAAATAGAATGGCTTGCTCTTGATGAACAGTATTTTCATAGTACTTGGACAGATTTGTCCTTGATATTTTACACAATAAGTTCTTAGAATAGTTAATTTACATTTATATTGTTTATCACGAATATTATTAAAATTAAATTATATTCGCATCAGACTAAAATAATAGATACAATGTGTATTGTTAAACTACCGTGATTTATCACCCTCACCATTCTGTCGAACCGGAGTGCGGAGGACCCTTAAAATGAGGGTAAAATCACCTTTTAAATCAAATAGATACAACATGTATCTATGGAACCCAAAGATGATGATATATATTATAATTATGAATTACATTTATTATTTTTTTATTTTAAATCATTTTAATTATCATTTTTAAGTATAAATATACTCCTCCTATAGTATATAATATAATTAATACTTAATTATAAAGGTAAATGTCAAAAAAAATTTATATTATTCAATTTAATTATATTAAAAAAGTGTTAAATAAGCTATATACTTTCTAACTCTTAATAATTATACCATATTATTAACAAAATCACTATTAATTTCTGACGAACACAGAGCATTATCATCGTATCATCACCATATTGTGAATAATTATAAAAAAAAAATTTAATTTTCTTTTATAATTTTATCCTATATTATCATATTATCAATTAAATTATGAATTTTTTTTAATATTTATAAATTGTACTCTATTCTTAAGAAAAACTATTATCATTAAACAAGACAAACATATAATTATGTTATATCAATTCTAGCTAATTAACTCTTAATTAGATTAATTTTCTAACTCTTATTCATTAAATAATAATAGAGTAAAATTGGTAAAAATTAAAAAAGTTTTAAGATTTACTTGATAATTTTTAATATGAAATAAAATTAAAATTTTTTAAAATATAATTTTTTTTTAAAATTTATGTAGCAACAGCATGACAATGATATGACTGATGTTTTTATTAATAAATTAATGATTTAGTTAATGGTAAATTACAATTAATAAAAGTTGAAATTTACAAGATTTAATTGGCAATTTTAATATAAATGAGAATTTTTTTAGCATTTATCTCTTAATTATATAACTACACATTTATTAATTTAAATTTAATGTAAAATTTACTATGATTTTTGCTAAATTTTCTTTTTTAATCAGCATGTTTGTATAAAATAAATTTTCTAATAGGTGTAAAGGAAATTTTTAATTATAGAATAAAGTATTTTTATAATAAGTGCACGTGTAAATTAATTGATCACCTAATTAATAAGAACACATAATAGTCTCGTAATTTAATATAATGTGTTAAATATATTTATGAAGATAGGCTACCGACACTTAATTTTTTTTACTTTGATTCTTAAATATAATTTTTTTTACTTTGATTCTTAAATAATCAATATCTTTTCTAAGTGTATTTATTGGTGAGTCTTTTATGTTTTCAACTAAGTATAACATGTTTAGATTAGTTAGATATATAACCCCCATATACAATGAATAATTAGTCATGGCTTTATGGTGGCCATTGCAATAATTTGGCCTTGGCTATATTTTGCATTTATTACTGTTCATTGTTATTTACTTTAGGTCATTGAGCTCCAAGCTAGTATTAATCATAAAGCAAATCGAGCTCTTCATATATAATAAAATACAACATGACAATACCATGAAAAACTATAAATATAGAGAAGCATGTATACACTCTAAACAAATAAGTGAGAGAATATCATTGTGTTCCTACTTGCATTGATGTTTAAACTTTTACAATCAATTGAAAGATTTTGTTTTGGACAATCCAATAGCTCCACTTCTATTTGAACATCAGAAATATATATGCAATAACTTAATCGATTTTGGATTATTATTGTCTGAATTGCTTCTACATAGTGATTCATGGTATGTTTCTTAGTTCAGATTGTACACTCTGGTTGTGATTCTAACATCTTTAACATTCCACAACTAAGTTGATAGTCATGCCAAGTTTTTCTCTGTTCTATTCATTTTCATAAATACTGTGCTTATCAAAAAGAAAAGAAGGTGAATCATTTGATCTACTAAGATTTTTGAAGCATATGATATCAAGTTGTTGCAGTTAAATTTTCAATTAATCCACTATAATTGTATGCTGAACTTACAAATCTGAAGAACCTGTTAGAAAGACCATTGCCCTCTCCTTTATTGTGTCGATCTTGCGGGGAAACCTCAAGCTGCTACCAAGTTAGCATTTCCATGACGAAACACTATCTACGTACACGAGTTGAAATATATACAAATGGTATCTATGTCCAACAATCAGCTGCAAAGGGCAAGTGGTTAGACTGGTAGTATGTAAATTACTGATCGGCTAAAATGAAGGCTTGAAGCAAACTTTGAGCTGCCATAGTTTGATCAGGCGTCCCTGATATAACCACAACTCTCTCACTTTTGCTGGGAGAATGATCACACACTTCAACTTTTGCACCTGAAATCTGAAGAAATGATATCACTTGTTAATAAATAATAAAAAATAGCACATACATCTGTGTGGATGTGTGTATCATCCACTGATTCATTTGATTTGAGTAAGATCCACATTAAAAATTGTTAAATTTAAGAAACTGATAGAATTGCATGCATATTGTATAAGGTAGTTGTCATTAGATGGGGGGAAAACATAGATGGAATCCAATACACAAAATACCTTTCTACTGCAAGACACTGAATCTGCATGTTTCACCAACTGATCATTCAGCAATTACTAATTAATTCTAGTCCATCTTCAATTAATGAGTATATAAATATGCTTAATTGCAGAACCAGTGTATATATTATAACTGGAGATTCTTTTTGAAGTATTTGTAATCATCTGTTAGTTCCATAAACTATAAATATAAAACATATTTTATAGTTCATGCTCTGATGTTTTACAATTGTATTGCCAGAATAAATTAGCTGGGGATAACTTGCTAATTATCATATAGGATAAACCAGGAAGCTTTTTAATCCTTCCTTGTCCTTTCTTTGGTTGGCAAACAGAAAAATTACCTGTCTTAATCTAGCCAGATTGTTGCCATCATCACCATAAATAGAACCAAGAATATCTTCAGAAACTATAAGCTCCAAAATTGTATTTGCCACAACAGCAGATCTTCTTCTGCAGCAAAAGTCACTGTAAGAGGTTAGAGTGGTTTGTGCATGTGACATCCATTTTATAGGAAATTTTACATCTTCATATATTAGATGATAATAACAAAAAAGATTATGTAATTTTAGGAGGGGTAAGCAAAATTGTATTATTCTTTTTCAAGCTGTAGCAGATCATGACAAGTTGCTAGATGCAAGATAGTATCATAATGTTTAAAGCCCTTACAGACAAGTGTTTAAAACCATTACCAAAAAGCCATTTAGTGCCAATATCAGAAAAAGTGAACTCAAATTCTATGAAACAACAGTCCTCATGTTGATATAAAGTCAGTAACAAAGCAAAGATTTTTGGGTAACTAAACTCCCTGCTTGAAAAACCTTTTCCAAGGATCACCTTACCCTGATATGATCACCTAAACCATTTCAGACAAGACTCAGTATCAGTGGCCATAGAGCTAATTCACTTGAAGAAAATAGAACTTAGTCACAGTTTATCACAAAAGGATGAAATGTGGAGCAATCTGATGCTTCTCAACAACATGACAATTAAAGCAGCCTTGTTAAGGTGGTCATTTCTGGAATTCAGTCGCATGTACATTTGAATGGTTATCAAACCACATACTTGGTATGGCATTTTCCTTGGAACAACTTTATATATAAAAAATTTATTTGCCACTTTCACCGACAATAATAAATCTTTTTTTCTTCATTATATCAGTGGTTAATTTTTCATCTGTCAATCTAATAAATTTACCATTAAATAGTAGTTACATTATCTTGGTAGTGCTGAATAAGTATGTAAATGCAACAAAGCCAACAGAAAGAAAATTTTGTTATTTAAAAGTAGTGCAAAATAACATGAATTTTCTAACAGATATTAATAATTTCAACTAAAAATTAAATAATACTAATGATGATGATGATGACCTATTACCAGTGCTACGGAACAATTATCAACATATTAACAGGACAAGAGTGAACTTACCAGAACAAGAGTGAACTTACCAGAACAAGAATAAAACTCTAAATGTTAAATAGAACAGCCTACAAACTGTGACATTATTGTCAAGCTCACCAGTGCAGATATTATGAGAATTAATGAAAGTAGTTATTCGTCAACAATAAGCAAGCTACACTTCCATGAGAGTCCTAAAAATGTACTTACCTATGGTATGGTTATGACAAAGGTTTTTATTTAATTATGAATTGGTTACAATCAGTTTGAACAAAATCGCATCACTAATACGGTAGATAATTTTGTTGATCTCTTTTACAACAACCTCTTAAAATTATGTTATTAATTTTGACATTCACATGTTCGTTACTTGTATTGCCATCATTAGAAAATGGAGACTATTTAATAAATACATGGAAAATAGCCAACTTAAATACTATATTTAGTTTCTTTACTTAATTATTAAAGCCATTTTGAATATGTTACAAGTGTGGGATGCTTTCTGCACTGGGTCACCCTTTTAATTCTAAATATTATATTTTCAATAGTTTTCGAAAGATATCCAAGACACTGTAAAGAAATAATCCGTTGATAACACAACAATTGTCAATAAATGTTCTAACAATATATCCAAAACTAGAGTGATCATGAATAGTTTAACCATACAGCAAAGGATAAGACAAGAAATATAGAAAGAAATGGGAGAATGAAAAATGAAGGTTGAATAATTTGTGTCGAGCAATGCTGACCTGTCAAGTTCTACGCTCCCTCCAAAAGTTGTTGAGCCTCTTCCAGCAGCCTGCAATCATATACCCACTTATAAACACTGAGGTCCTTGGACAGAGATCTACTAAAAGAATGAGAAAGAACAGTATAATTTGAATATAAGGGAATGAGAAACCAATCACCTGTGACTTATGCGATGCAGATGAATGCCTGCCAGTGTTGGAGAGTCCAGTTCGATTGTTTCCTTTTGTAAAAATCTTTTCTCGAATGGGATGAGAAGCTGGATCCGGCAACGAATGTGATTGGCGACAAGCAGCCTCTCTCACTCCACCAGGACTCCTTGCACCTGCCTCTTTAAGCACCTCTTTGGGCAGAAACAAGCGGGGTGACCTTTCAAGCTCTGAACATCCACTGGATGACATTGAGCTGTTCTGATTATTTTTAATATTTCTTGCACGCCCTTTTCCAAATTTCTGCAATGGTTTAAAACAAGAAGGCCCCTCAGTCTGGACTAAACTTAAAAACGGCAAAAATGCAGAAGAAAACCTGCCACCTTCAGTGACTGCTGTCCTGATGAAGAGGCATTGCCTTTGCTATTGGAGAGTCGGAGCTGATCCGTTCCTCCTTTCAAACTACATTCTGTTGGTTGCTGCAATCTAGGAGATTCCATTACTCTTCCATGAGGACTCCTTGCTCTCACTTCATCGAGCACCTCAGTAGGAAAAAGGTTATCCCTCAGTTTCCCAGTAACTAGAGTCAAAGCATTCTGTACATTTTTATACTCGCCAGTTATCTGCAAAAAAGTAGAACGGTTTCAGTATTATTTGACAGGCATATTGCTTCAAAGTATATTGCTAATTGAAAATTTAAGAAAAATAAATCCCAAATCTTCTCTAGAAACTTAGAGGTTCTGCCAATTAGCCAGTCAGCAATCTTTACAAATGGAACATCTAAAGTCTATGTGATAACTTTGAAGCACCAATGTCAGATGAAGTTTCTGAATAAAATTAAGAAGAAACACTGCATATCAAAGAACTATAAAATTAAAGAATATCATAAAATAATAATTAAAGAATACAACAAAATTAGGAGTGGTATAAGTAGTGTTTCTTCTCTTATTCCTATTAGGTTTAAACTTTTCTTATCTATATTATATATTACATGCATAACAAAAGCTGATGTCATTCACAGTATCTGAGGGATTTTTTCTGGTTACCATAAGGACAATGACAAATGAGAATCAAATGAGGAGATCTACCTCACACCAAATATTCATATTCTAAGTCTTGGTAATTAATGCAGATCAATATACAAAATACTGAATCTAATATCATGAACCTAATAAAAGATAATGACGAATATTTTGCTGTCCAATATTGCTTCTATGCATCCAACCACACCAAAAGTGCAAGGGCATTTCAATATGCAACAAAAAAATGTGATAAGGTAATTCCAAAGGGATGTTATTAGGAATGTGTTTTGTATAGGGACTGAAAACAGAAAATAGGGATGAGATGAGAGAGAGAAAGAACAGAGATGAGAAATAGAAGAATGGAGTAGATGAGAGAAGAACAGAATTAGATGAGAAGAGAAAAGGAATGAGCAGGGAGAGAATGGTGCTCTTGTTATTGATAATTCTTTTCATGATACAAGTACATTCACTTTCATCTCTTTTTATATAATCATAGCAGTAACTGTCTTTAACAAACTAACTACTTGAGCTGACTTGTAACTAAGTTAATTCTCTTCAAAAGTTACAATAGTTTCCCTCCAATTACACCAGCTCACTCTTTCTTATCCGTTTTCTTCCCTCTTCTACAAAATGTGACAGAATGTTAAAAGAAGAAAAGAATTAAATACCTGTTTCAAGCATATATGATGATAGATGATCATAGAAGCATCATAACTTCTAACATGTCAACTGAAACAGTAAATTTGAAATAAACTGCTTGATGGACAAGGTCTTATGACGCAAATGTTGATTATGTTTGGTGAGCGAGAGAGAACTTTTATGAGCCTAAAAACCATGATATTTCCAACATTGAAAGATCAAATTGAGTGGCAATATCCACTGGTCGTAGTTTTACTTGTATAAAAAAAAGCATAAATTCTCAAAATACATTTTATACAATTCACCTCAGAGCTCAGACAGAAAAGATGAAGTAAATAATACAGTAATAATAACCACACCTCTATTACTACGTCATTTTCTGAAGCACAATGCAAAATCTGTTTTCCTTCTAAGATCTGGATATCAACTAATTCTGTCATTTCAGAATCTATCTCACCACCATCCCCCCTCAGGCAACAAACAACATTTGATGCCACTAGGAGCCTTGCAGTTACAGTAGTCTCCTTAATCAAGCCTGAAATACGCCCCTTTTCAATGTCATGCTCAATAGATCTAGCAAAGACAAGAATAAAAGCATTCTGTGCAGGAGAGTAACATGATTCAAGGTTCTGCAAAAGATGACAACCACCCAAGATCAATGGAAAAAATCATATGCATTGAGAAGAATCACAAAGATGCTACTCAGCTATTGTGTGATTCTACTTGGTGTTAATGTGTAAAGGTGAGAATGGATAATAGTGCTTCTACAACCATAAGCATGAGAATAGGTTGTAAAATAGTAGCATGACTAACCTCCAATGCAGAAATGGTGACTATACGGTCACCAGACATAGTAACAGGAGCAGCAAACGAGATAGAAGCACCTGTTTCATTCTGTAGAGTTCTTACTATGGTCCCTTTCTTGCCAATTATGCTCCCAGCTGCACCATTGGAGCAAAGCAGCCTAAATGAAACTTCTTGTCTTGTAGATTTCACGTTCTGGTTAAGATCTTCATCAGCATCTGGGGATAATCTATGTGCATTTGCAGAATTTTCAACCAAATGTGGTAATAATGGACTAAGATGTGGGAAGAACTCTGCATGTGGATCAGACGAGGCAATGCTAGAAGCTCTCTCAGTAGGTCTGGACAAAAACATTGGTTCTTTGTTATACGGCGGAGAATCATGTAGACACTCAGTTACAGCAACCAGTGCTTTCTTTACAGCCAAAATAGCACCTGTAATCTGCCATAACATAAAATCTTTGTCACATTGGAAGAAGGAAGCGTTGTTTTTTTTTTTTTTTTTCTTCTCCTTTTCATAGACCACATTTACTGAACATAAATTGGATAGCTTTCCAAACTCCAGCACTGCAATATCAATTATTTTTTCAACTTGGTCCACACCCTAATCCTCATGAAAGGATTAAAAACATTTTGACACATGAATAGGTAAGTTATTGTTTTCATTCAACTTTTACTAAATTAATACAACATCAGGATTACAAGAAGCATCAACCAAGCAGCAATAATTAAACTGCAGTAAATACTAAAAGAATCAAGAACTCAAGTCAAGTAAGCAATCACTATCTTTGCAGAAAAATGTATATTCAATTTCAATTCCCTACCCCAAAACATGGAAGCTTTCACTCCACAATATCTAGACAGCTAATTCCAATATACAAATCAGAATTTTCTAATTTTTTTTTTCTTTTGAAAGAAAAAAAAAATGGAACGAAATCCTAGAAAGCTAAGGTTATTTGTTTTCATCATCCTGCAAGGCACTCCACAAACTTAACAGCAAAAATAATCTCGAACTGAAAATAGCTTTCGGAATTCGCGAAAATATCTTATGCAGGTAAGAAAATCTTCAGAGTAGTAGAACCAAGCAGAATAAAGCCTAAAATCAATGTCATTTCTCATTTTCTCTGAGGTTAACTGCCAACGAGCCAAACAGGAATTTCCAAACCCCAAAAAAAAAAAGCTAATAATAATAAAACGACAAAAAATATACAGAAACATTAAAACAATCAAAGAATATGATCAATGGATAAAAAAAAAACAAAAACAAAAACCTGAATCAATTCATCGTCCTTCGCAGCGCAGGGTGGGGCCGGCAGGATCCGAATCTGAGCCCCGCTTTCTCTCCTCATTCTCACGACATTCTTCCCTCCTCGCCCTACTACGGCACCAATCTGCGTCGTATCGGCCAAAAGTCCACAGTAGCCCTCACTGACGGCCCTCTCACCATCATCTACCCGTCCGCTGTGCGCATCAACCTCCCAGATCCTCTCACAAACCCTTATCACCGCCTCCTGCGCTACCGACACGAGCTCCGTTTCATCCTCGTCATCACCCTCCATTGATTTTAACACGATTCTCCTCCCGGGAGATGCCGGACCGATTATCACGATAACCCGATGGTCCGAGCCTTGCACTAGCTCTTGGCAGCGAATAGTGCAATCTGTGTCGCGTCGAATTTGAGATATGATGGATCCGGAAGGGCCAATTAGGCCGCCGACTTTGGAAACATGGCAGATGACTCGGAATGTGATCTGGCCAGGTTGCAGGACGATCGGCTGCGGGTGACGGTGACGGCGCCTGGGCCGGTGGCTGGGGAGTTGGTGTTGCATTGTGGGGAATGGTATCGACGCTGCCTGCAAATGGAGGGAATACTCTTGCGTCTGGTTTTCTTTTACCCCTTAGTTCCAGACAAGCTGCCAGCCCGTTGGTAAGACCTCCGAATGCTGAAGAGTGTGAATTATATATTAATTTTTTAAGCGAAAAATATTTTCTACATTTTTGGATATTTTAGAAAATTTAAAATATAAATTATTTTTTTAGAAAAATTAAATTAAATTTTGGCGAGAAAAATATTTGAAACATTCTTATGGATTTTAATATAAATAATTAAAATTTATTTTATAAAAAAAAAGAGTGAAATGGTAGTGATGTCAAATGTGATGCTTTTCTTCATTTTTAATAAAAATAAATAAATAAATAAAATAAGAGATTAGGTTTATAAAAAGGAGAAGAAAAAGAAATGGCAACGTGTGAATCCTTAATTGTGAAGAATGTTGAATCGATTTTACTTTCCGACAAAAAATACTACTGAATGTCGCTAACCTTTTCGTTGTCCGAACGAGGAAAACGTTACTTGTCCGCAATCTCAACAAATTTAAAATCCTTCATTTATTTTAAGGATAAATTAGTATAATTTAGTGAATTTAAAATATAATAATAAT
>CAOGCB010340864.1:0-16212 GCA_948266635.1 Cnidoscolus chayamansa
CAGAATATTGGTCTCCAATGAAGACTCAGAACGAGGGAAAACAAAAGTGCAGATGTCATTGATTTTGGTTTATACTAACCTGGATAACACACAAAATGTCTGGAAGAATATTTCTTGTCTCATCAACAGGTCCTGCAAAGAGTGGCTTCAGTGAACATCCACCAAGTAAAATGCACAAGAAACAGTTTAGACTTAAGAGCTTACCAAGCAGTACAAATAAATGGTGTGCCAGAGCATCAGCCATTAGTTGCAGATCATTAGGAGAGTTCTTGTAGTGAGATGAAACATAAAGAGACATCATTCGCTGTATTTTTTTTTTTGAAAAAAAATTAGAAAAAAGATGCAAATTAGTACTAAATAGAGTAGGAAGCCTCACTTATACATACGAAAGACTTGCAGATTTCCAAATACATGCAGAAATATTTCACTTTCTTTGTGGTAGGAGAACAAGGTGTCTCGATTGACGTAATACAAATCACATTCTTGAGGATGAGGGAACCTATTAATTCAACAGAAATAAATAACATTGACAACAGAAAGGTAAAGGAGAAAATTAGGAGTTAGGACTGCAAGCTTATCAACAAATTTATGCTAACCAGCTTATAGCAGGTGTGGAGTTCATAAGATCCAAGCACAGTAAACTATTAAGCCAAGACTCTATAGGATCCCCAGATGAATATCTGATAGGCTCATTCAACTCTATCTTCTGGAATAGGTTACCTGCAATTAATTAGTAATTTAATGCAACTTATCAGTTATACCACATCTAAGTTTCTCATTGCAGTGCAAAATCGAAGCAAAGGAGGAGAAAAATAAAAAAGCAAAATTCAACATCATTGTTCAAGTGAACTCCTTCAAAAAGAAAAGAGTGCACAAGCTACTGCTTCTTCTGTAATATCAGGTTAACAAAAGTATACAATGTAACTATCAAAAGCCAAAGGCATATAAAGTTCACCCAGTAACCCTGCATATCAGGGGTACAAATGATGATTTGCGCTTTTCGTGAAGACAGTCAGTTTGAGCAACCTCCATATGCATGAAGAACTTTCTAAATGATACTCTGCATCATTCTTCCTTACCAATTATCATCTAAAGAACTTCTTTCAATAAAATAAGATTCCAAGAAAATAATGTCATCAGCTCTTAAATAAAGTAGGCCTCAGTATTTTCCGCTAAACAAGCCATGAATTAACATTTAAAAGAAGCGAAAGCTTTAGTTGAACAGAAGCTAAGTCTTACCAGAGTGACTTGAATTAGCAGCACCAGTAGGATTCTGACTTTTCATTTCTAACTGGCCAAGAAGCTTCAGTGACAGAGCGCCTTGTGCCTTCATATCTGAATTAAACAAAAACAATTTATTTACTGATAAATGTTACAGATGTAATTTCCATGGAAAAGCTCAAGAAGGTTCATGATTAAAAAATTATGAAGCTATATGTGCTATGAAAAAAGAGGGATGGATGCACATCATACCCATTAACTGTTGATGATATAAAGACCAGGCATTCTCCCAGCAATGACTTGACAACCGGCAATGGAATAGCTGCTGCTTCATCAATAACCAGAAGATCCGCTTGGGAGAGCTTTACATGGTCATGAGGCTGGATATACTGTGAACAAAAAAAATCTATCAGAAGCCTCACAAAAATTGGACGGGAAAATGCAAAAGATGCTGCAAATTACATGCAATAATTGTTTCTGTACCGATGCAATGAAACATCTAAGATATGCATCAATCATTCACTAGTGCTTCAAAGTGCGACATAGAAATAAAATTTAAAAGGCAGATTCGTCTTCTCCACTTTGCATCTTATTAAGAAGTTATTCTGAATACTTCTGAAGTAAAGAAAATTTATCAGTTTTAACACACCTGAACGATTTGGTTGTGCTCCTTGTAAACATTTATTTGCGTTATTGTCTTTTGAAACTCTGAATTTGTATCCCTAACAATATCATACTGCAAATGCTCCTGAAAATTAACTTAAGTTATTAGCTCCCTTCCCGTTCCCCATTTGGTGAGCATTAAGAAAATATAAAATGCAACAGAAATAACTGAATTGGTTTACAAAAAATGCTAAAAAAATTTACAGA
Source organism: Cnidoscolus chayamansa (assembly GCA_948266635.1). Classification (NCBI taxonomy): domain Eukaryota; kingdom Viridiplantae; phylum Streptophyta; class Magnoliopsida; order Malpighiales; family Euphorbiaceae; genus Cnidoscolus; species Cnidoscolus chayamansa. The sequence goes on from CAOGCB010340864.1 coordinate 2,092, forward strand.
ATGGATTCAGCATATAATGAAAATAGAGAGATATTAAGTAACAGATGAAAACCACGTTCATATATATATATATTCAGCAAGTTCATGTTGGATGGAAGTATAAAAGAAGAAAGAACTGATTGTCATGGCTGAGCTTATAAGCTAATGAAAACCAACAGTGAGAAGTACAGACCTCATAATTCAATGACCGCAGTCCCTTACAAATGAATTCAAACAATGATTTCAGGTTTTCTGGGGAAGGAGCAGTAACAAAAATGTGAGAGTACCTGCATACAACTATGCTTTTTTAGAAAAATTAAAAGAACAGTAAATGAATGATGCAAACAAGTGTACAGTGCCTGACCCACCCTGCAGCTAGAGCTCCTGCAATTGCCAAACCCAATGCTGCAGATTTACCTCGCCCTCAAGAAGAAATCAGGGCAACGATGCTTTGTAAACGCTTATCCAGAACAGCGTCCAGAAAGGTTGAAAGAGCTTTTCCCTGAATGTCAGATACAAATGGACCACAGTAAGGCAAGAAACTTACTATGACCAGGATAACTTTATATTTGAGACATAGTAGTATAGGAGATATCAAACTAAACCTGATCCAAGGTTGTACATATTCCAATCAAAGGACCAGTTGGTAAAACATCATGAAGTTGTTCCTTCAAATTCTGTAATTCTGAACCATGATCCTTTCAAGAACTTAGGCTCGTCAAAGCATCATAGATTGATTTATATGTGAAATTTTCATTTTACTCCAGTGCATTCATAACTATCAATAAATGACAACTAGGAAAAATGCCAATAGTTGTTTTTTTGTTTTTGATGACAACGAAATTAATAGTCATATTCATCTCTTAAAAAAAAAGAAGAGAAGGGATTACCTTAGAAACAGATGGCCTAATGATAGAATTTGCATGTGATGATGAGATTGGCAAAATATTAAGTTCGTCATCCATGACCAAGCATGCCTTACATGACGCCAGAGATAATAAAAATCGTTCATTGAACCGAGAAACTAGTTCAGAATGTGACTCCGTTCCATGAACATCCTGAAGAGATCATCAAACAAAATGCAGTTTATTTCCACAAACTGATGTTGATAGCGAATTGTTTTATAATGTTTAATGAACTAAGAATAGAGGTGTTGTCCCTCATCTTCCCCTCTGTCTTCCCTCCCCGGAACCCCTTCCTTTCCTTGCCCCGGCCTTTAAAGACAGATATTAGAAAAAAAAAAATATCTAAAGATAAGGTTATAACTCAGACAGGCAGCCAACCCCAATACGAAAAGAAAGTCCATACAGTAAAGAGACTCCACAAAATAGTTGCACAGTGAGACTACACCTGCCCGGGCTTAGCTCAGGTAAGCAAGTATGAGAATCGGTCAAAGTGCATAATTGTTATAAGGTTTAAGTTTCGAGTCTCGATAGTTATAATGCAGGAATTTTACCTATGTAAATAGACTACTTATGATACCGAATTAAATACCTCTCACTTGATCATCGCTGAATCACCTTAATTTAACTTTTCAAAATTTTATTGGAGCGTGAGGACTACGAGAGGAAGTTATATCACTTTTTTTTTTTTTTACAATAAGACTACACCTGAGAGATACCTAAAACTGAGTATGCTGACTGATAATACTGTCTATCTAATCATAAACAGACAACACATTATTTGCTGATGCACTACTAATTACTGCAACTTGATTTGCCAGTTAGCATAAATAGATATGATATATAGGAGAGGGAAATCAAACAAACCATGACCATAGTGCACAGAACTTGTAAGCGACGAGAGTGTATTAAGAAGCAACTAAACCGCCACCTTCCACAGTTTCGATAGTTCTTGCCAAAATATCTCATTTTCTTTTTTTATTCATTTTTTTATATATTTTTATATTATTACTATAATTTTAAATTTTTTTAATAAATAATTTAAATACTATACTATTATCTACATTATTGACATCAACTATTTTATTTCATATAATATTTTATAATTTATTTTAAATATAATTTTATTCTCCTAATTATATTTAAATTATATAAGATGCACTATATAATAATTCAAACGTGTTCGAATCAAAAAAATTATAATTAAATTGGAGAGGTCATACTCAAATTAGAGATATTATACTCGAATTAAAGAGATTATACTCGAATCGAATATCATATTCGATAAATATATAATTACTAAATATTATAATAATTATAAATATGCAAATTCTATCAATTTTTATTCAATTATCGTTAACATAATATTAAATAAATAAAATAAATTAAAAAATTTGTACATGTTTATAAATTCTATTAATTTTATCAAATTATAATTAAAATATGAAATAAATGATATAAATAAATAGTTTTTATTATACAAGTTTTCATTAAAATAATATAAAATAAATATTTGTTGTTAAAATAAAATAAATAATTTAGATTAATAATATAAATAATATAAAATAAATAATTTTTATTAATAATTATCGTAAATTCTATTAATTTAATTTAATTATTATTAAAATAATATAAAATAAACAACATATTTTTTATTGAATAAAATAAATAATTTATATTAATAATATTTACGAATTATATTAATTTTATTTAATTATTATTAAAATAATATAAAATAAAATAATATAAAATAAATAATTTTTATTAAAATAAAATAAAGAGTTTGTGTTAATAATATTTATAAATTCTATTAATTTTATTAAATTACTATTAAAATAATATAAAATAAAAATTTTTTATTAATAATTACTGTAAATTTTATTAATTTTATTTAATTATTATTTATAAATAAAATAAAATAAATAATTTTTATTAATATTATTTGTAACATTCTAATTTTTATAATAATTGATTTGTAATATAATATTAAATATAATATAAATGTGAATTTTAAGATATTTATAATTTTTATTATATAAATATGAAAAGAAAATAAAATAAATTAAGTGTAAAAAATAAAATTATGATGCAAGAAAATGAAAAGTATATTTATATTATAAATAAAATGAGTTAAAAAATAATAATAATAAAATAAATAAATAAAGTGGCAAGCGGTCGAGACACCACCTCCCACTTAATATATATATATATATATATAATAAATAAAAATTAAATTAAAAAAATAAAAAGAAAGAAAGGAAATAATATAGAAACGCAACAAAGAGAAAGAGGGCCATGGGAAAAAATAAGAAAGGAAGAGGAAGAAGAAATAAGGAGGAAAATAAGAGGTGGCAGTAGCTTATTGTCTTAAGGTGTGTGATATATTATCTTTACTAAAATTATGTTTAAAAATACTTTATGAATGTTAGGTGATATATTAATTTGCTTGATAAGTTGGTGTGATCATTTAGGTGCTTGAAAAAATTATTAAATGAGTTATTGTAACTTGTGATTAAAATATATGATTTGAGGTTGAAGATGAAAAATATCATGACCAGTTTTGTGGTTATATTGGTTTAGACATGTATTGACAAAAATTGAAACTTTTGTTACTTGTAAATTAATTTTAATCAAAATTTGATAAGAAAAAAATACGGTGAAATTTTAGGAAGATGACTTATTTATTTGAGTTTATATGGCCAAACTTAAATACATGAAATAATTATTGGATTGAAAATATTGAATGGATTTAGACATTTGGACATTAGATTGCTCATGGCTCTTGCAAATAAATGAACTAAAGAACCACAGTTTATTGATCAAACCGAAATGTCAAGAGTTAAGAATATGGATTGAAATGTAAAATTTACTTTAAGTAGCAAATATGAAACTATACAAGCTTATCCATTTTCGGACAAATAGATAAATTCATAAATTTAATAATAATAGTTAATTGTGTTATAAAGACAAATGATATTAATATGAAAAAGAAACATAAAAACTTAAATTTGTAATAATAAATAAAAAGAAAGAAATGGGCCCTTGAATTAGGTTTCTACATGGGATATATATACCTAAGATTATAAACATGAAAATCTAGATTTTATAAAATTAAATGGTATGGTTACGTAAAATATAAATTAAGGTAAAAAATATATATAAATAATTAAGGTGATATAAATAAATTGTTATTTTTAAGTAAGTGAGAATAAAAATGATCTAAATGACCACTTAAAAAGATTATAAGTGAGAGAATTAATATAGGTCATTAAATCATATGGTAAAACTATGAAAATTAACAAATTACTTGGAATTAAATAATGAAATTTGCGCTAAATTATACTAGAAATAATTTAAGTAGTATAAGATTTAATATTAAAAAAATAATAATAATATGGCAAAATAAAATACATAGTAAAATTTAAATTGAATTAAATAAATGATGACGTCAAGAGCTGCATCAAGATAGATAAAGCATATACTATAAAATAATATATAATCTACTCGCATTGATAAATAATGAATTTAATATGTATAAAGAATAATAATTGGTTGTAATATTTATGAGAAAACAAGATTGTATTTATAAATGAAAATAATTAGTTAAATAATTAGTCATAATATTTATTACGCTAGAAACAATATTAGTATATAGCTATGGCATGCCATTGATTCACATATATGCTATATGTGATACTAGAAATACAACGAGGTATCTGGATATGTGGGTGTACAGTGAGGTACCCAAGTGGTTTAAGCTTGATGCACTTCTATGACGATTGACGGCTTGATCAACTGAGTGGCTTCGGCCTAAATGTATTCTATGACTGATATATGTATAATATTATTCGGTTAAATGTAAAATACATTATGTATTAAAATAGGAATTGAAAATATTATTAGAATTTAAAACTTAATATATAAAATAAAGTATATAAATTATTGACGAATAAATCAAAATGGATAAATTAATTTATTTATTATAAATATAAAATAATTAAATATTATTTAATAAATCATTTAGTTACATCATAATAATTTTAAATATATTATATTATATAATTATTTTAAAAACAATAATTAATTTTATAATTTAATTATTAATATTTATATTTTAAAATTGATGAAATTATAATAAAAATGTAATTAAAAATTATTTAGATTATTTTTTATTATTTTTTATTTTTAATGTATATTTAATGAAATAATAAATTATTAATATAATTTTATTAATTATTAAAATTTATATAAATATTATAAATAAAAATTGATATAATATTAATAAAAAAAATTAGTTTTGATAAATGTCAGATCTCTGACTCGGGGCTCATCACGCATCTCTTGATCGAACCGAAGGCTCGGCTCACTCTAGCAATTTGATTGATGTGGTTTTCTAAACCCAAGCCCCAAAGGACCGGTCACCCGCTACTCAAACCAATAAACACCTATTTATGTAACCGCCAAAGCAACCGTCAATGCACCCGAATATTCCGCTCGCATCATCTTTGTCTTAAAATCCTTTTTCTTGTTAATACCATAAAAATCCATGGGCATTTCTGTAACAACGCAGCCATCGCTGCTAAAATAACCTCAACCACTGACCGTCCGATCACTATAATTACAAATCAACGGCCGCTATTTTCGGTTTGACTGAAGTACAAAAAAAAATTGAAGCTTGGAATGATTGGCTGTTGGCCATTGGTCGAGCTTTGACCACGGAAAACCAAAACCAGAAAAAAGAAAAGAAAAAAAAACAAAGGGGGTAAGGAGACACATGGAGCCTCACAGAGGAAAGAGAAATTGAGTGGAGAGAGAGGGAACATAAAACCAAGGGATTTGGTAGTGAGCTCGTGTTGGCTTGATGATTATTTTTTTTATCTACTGTTAGTTTTCTTTTCAAAATTCCTTCTCTCTCTCTGTTGAAGGCGGAGGAGAGAGAAGGTTGAGCTTCTCTCCTCTCTGCTCGTATAGCGATTGATTTCTGTTTCTTTTTTTTTATTTAGTTTTTTGGGAAATTTTGATTTTTTTTTTTAATTTTATTTTGTTGGTTTTTGGGGGGGATTGAAAGTTAGGGTTTGGCGTTGGCGGGGACAGAAACCATGAATGTGATGCGTCGATTAAAAAGCATTGCTTCTGGTCGTACTTCTATATCATCTGATCCCGTGAGTTCAAATATTTTTCTATGATTTGTTCCTTTTTTATTCCTTTTATGTACTTTTTCTTGCAATGTCTGTGTGGTAGCTGAGAAAATGGTGTGAAGGAAAATGGAAGGTCGAGTATTTAATAGTGTTATGGCTGAGCGAATCGCGGTTGGGCATAGTCTATTTACTTGTATAATTATTTTTTTTTTCTCTTTATCCTTTGTTGGGGCTGATGGAGTTCATGAACATAACGTGTGTCGTGCTTGTACATTCGTGTGCATTTGTTGTTCTGATTTATTTTCTGATCTGTGATGGGCCATCAACAATATTTTGAGAATTTGATCCTTTCTTTTTAGCGAGTTTTGATGGACCCAGGGATCGAGTTTTTGTTTCTTTATTTTTCGATTTTTGTGGCTGACATTATGTTTGGTTCAATTCAATTTCTTAAAAACTTTTTGGAATTCAATTGTTTTGTGTGTTTGGTTTGATTAAAAATTAGAATTTAATTGTAATAGTTCAATTCTATGGAATTGATTATAACTAAAATTAATTACTATCATATTTGATGAAATTTGAAAAGAATTCCATAAAACTCACACAACAATATTTTTTGGGGGCCGTTATCAAATAATTTTCTTTCAATTATTTATCTTCTTATATTTAATTGAATTATATTGGTGAAAGAATATGAAAACTATAAAACTAGCTTTCTCTGTATCTATTGCTGTTATGTATAGACAACTATACAATATATTTTACTTTTTTTCCTAACTTCATTTTATATCAGCTTATTTGATTTTTAAAATAGAATTGAACCAAACACTATGTTAGTGTGTGAGGCAATGAGCGTACCTCATGCATATTTTGACGTTTCTACTTTTTGGTAAAAACATAATAATTATTTCTTGATTTAGCCTTTCCATTGGTTTTGATTTGTGTGGTTATTTCACCATTAAAATTTTTTATTGGTTTGTTCAGCCATTTGTGTATGCAACAACTCAGGTGTAACATGTACTTGCTTATCATGAATACCATCTATAAAGCTTCTGTTATGCTTGCAATTAAAAAAAAAAAAAAAAGAAGATGCAGTATCCTCTTTGATTGTTAGTTTATATGTATAATTGATATGGAAACTATAAATTAGTGGTTGGCTTTTCTGAGGAGTAGTATTGTTGTGGTTGTTAGCAAGTCCAATCACAATTATTGTTTGCTTTCCCCAAGAGTGTTAACATGTATCATTATTATATTTCATGTATCTGTATATATCTTTTTTTTTTTTTTAAAGAAAGGAATGAAAAATAAGCTGAAGGTGTGAGATAGAAAGAGTGAACCTTCAGAATGTAGAAAAGGGCTGGTTAACTTATTCATATATGGTGTTGTGTGATTATGAGACATTGACTATGGAATCTTATGATTCATTTGCACTTAAGAGGATGATTAAATGTGAAAAGTGAATCACATTTAATCTTCTAAGTCAGCCATGTTTCTCAATGTAAAAATTGGATCTCATTTAATCTTGTAAAACAACTGCAATCGTTGAATGCTAATTGAAGGAAGTATTAATGACACTGCAATATGGGTATCTGGAATCAGCGTATAAGTCAGCTTTTGCTCCATTATTATTGGACTTATGCCGAGGGAAGATTCCAAGTAATAACTTCAGATGCATGTTTAAATAATCAAATGGCATGCCTGAGCATACAGATATAGTGATATGATAGATGTTTGTGATTATTTATTTAGTTTTTGGCATCTTCCAATTTTTTAGACCATTTTGTATATAGATTGTAACAAGGTGAAAGAACATGAGATGAACTGCATAGTGAGAAATGTGCTTTTTCCCTCTGTTTTTCCTTTAGGGCGGTGACTCTTTCACAAAGAGGGAGAAGGATGATCAAGAAACAGAGCAGAAAAAGGATGGGGAATTATCCTTGGATGAGAGAAGTGCCACTTGTACGGAGCAGCATATGGCTTCTACATCACTGGAAAATGCTGTGAGCACATCCAACACATCTTCTATGGCAAGAACAGAAAAATCTGGTTGCGATCAGCTTCCCAAAGAAATGAATGAGCTGAGGATCAGGGATGAGAAACCAACCAACCATAAAGAAAAGGTACCTTTTTTTGTGAAGTCCGGATTCTGTAACCTCTCAAATATTAGATATGTTATGGCAATGATGAGCTGTGCAAATATCTGGAACTAATATTCAGTAGTAATTATATGTCTAATTGTGCACTATGAAGGATATGGAGGCTGCCGTGGTGAATGGTAATGGAACAGAAACCGGTCATATAATTGCAACAACAGTAGGTGGTCGGAATGGACAACCAAAACAGGTTATTTAATTATTCTGTATAACTCTGGTTGTATTTTCTGAGTTAGCTGTCCAATAGCGTGCCTTGCCTTGTTCTTAAATTACTAGTTTCTTATTGTGTATGTTTTTGTTCTTGAACTTCATTTGCATGTCTGTGAGCAGATGCAGTGTTTTTTAGTCTTTCACCTTTTTTAAATACTCCCATTCCTTTTTCATGGCTTAATTGGTCCATATTCTTCTTTGTTCTACATCATATTGTGCACTTCTATCAAATCATTGGTATTATAAACTTCTACATTTCTCACAATCTTAAGCTTCATCTGACATGATATTGGAGCTTTTTTATCAAACTATACAGGCTTGAATTCTAGTTGCTCTCACATTATTAATTAAATATCTGTGTTTTAGAGATTTAACACAACCTTAAGGTCTTAGGCTGAATTATTCATTGATGTGTCAGGTGATATCATTTTCATTATGCTCCAAATTTAGATGATAAGATACCTTGAATATCCTAAAGGTTGAAGGTCATGATTCTTGAGATCTCTCGTCATTATATATTTACTTCAATCTTAGGCTTTTGTTTTGGTTTATATATTGTATGAGTTTTAGAGGTCAATACCAAATTGTTATTTCTTGTCGCAGACAATCTCATTTATGGCAGAGCGTGTGGTTGGCACAGGTTCGTTTGGTGTTGTCTATCAGGTTTGTGGAATTAATCACCATGTTCAAACTCATTTAGATCTATCTATGGTTTTATGATGCATTCCCCTCATTTTTCACCTTTCATATCCATGCTATAGGCTAAGTGCTTGGAGACTGGCGAAGCAGTTGCAATAAAGAAGGTGCTGCAGGATAGGAGATACAAGAATAGGGAACTTCAGATCATGCGATTGCTCAACCATCCTAATGTTGTTGAGCTAAAGCATTGTTTCTTTTCAACTACTGAGAAAGATGAACTATATCTTAACCTTGCCCTGGAGTATATACCTGAGAGTCTTCACCGAGTTTCTAGGCACTATAACAAGATGAACCACCAAAACATGCCTATTTTGTATGTTCAACTGTATGCTTACCAGGTAAACTCTATAAAAGTTCCTTGGTTTGTCCCATTTTTATTTGGTTGTGAGATTGTTATGATGTGTACTATAGAAACAATTTTTGCTAAGTTAGGTGTAGTTTTTGTGCAAATTACGCATGTTGCCTTTGTTTTTGTAGATTTGTCGTGGGCTAAGTTACTTGCATCACGTAGTTGGTGTTTGTCACCGTGACATTAAGCCACAGAATTTACTGGTAAGATCTACTTACAGTATGTATCTTCTTATTTTGATACCTTGAAGAATTGACCTTTGCACAAACACTTTCTTAGCAGTTAACACTTCAATTTTTATTGAATAATTTAATTGTGGCTATGTGAACCTTGTCGTGAGGGAGATTACAGTTGTTCGCTTTTTGTTTTTAGCCATTTAGTTTAGTTAACTAAAAGGGAAAGAATTTTCATTGAAGGTGAAAGGAGAAAAATAAGAAGTAACTGGTTACAAATATGTCTTTTGGTTCTCTGGATGCTATTGGAATTTTGGACTTGAAATGATATCCATCTGAAGGGAAAAGAATGTGTGACAGCAACTTGTCATCTCCTCACTTTATGCCATTTAGTAATGATGATTAATATAATTTTTCCTGTGGAAGTTATGATACCTGTAGCGGCATAGCTTTAATATTGATACTCGGTATATTATTCGAAAACATCATTGGCTTGAAATTTTGATGTATTCTGCAGGTCAATCCCCATACTCACCAGCTAAAGATATGTGATTTTGGAAGCGCAAAGATGCTGGTAAGTTTACTTTTATTTTCTACTTTTTCCGGTTAAAGTATGCCATTGATTTTTAGATAAATAATTCAATTTACCCTTCTGTCTTTAGGTGCCAGGTGAACCCAACATCTCTTATATTTGCTCGCGATATTACAGGGCACCAGAGCTTATATTTGGGGCTACAATGTACACAACTGCTATTGATATGTGGTCTGTTGGTTGTGTCTTGGCTGAACTTCTTCTTGGTCAGGTGGGTTCTTTCTCTCTTTATTTTTCACCCCTTTTTCAATTTGCAAGAACTTTGACTGAACATGGCATATAGTTTGCAATTTCTGCTTTTCAATTTCAGTACCATCTGGTAGGCACGTAGTTTAGTTTGGTGCTATACTTAGTGGTATTTATCATTGATTATTCTTTCAATTAATCCTCTTGATTGAAACTTTGTAATTCGCCTTTCTTCTTGGTTGTGAGGTTCAGAGAGTGAATTGTCCACCATTTTATAGTTCTGAACTATTTTTTTATTATAAGTTATTCTTTTTTTATCTGTCCCTTTAAGAAACTGGATGCATGACAACATCTGATGTCTAATGTTTTTTTGCCTTTTCTTTACCCTACTTTTGCAGCCGCTGTTTCCTGGTGAAAGTGGTGTTGATCAGCTGGTGGAAATTATTAAGGTATGATATAGTAGCTTCTTGTGTTCTAGTTACACTTGATTATATTTTTTTGGCAAAATTTTCAGTTTCCCCCCTTGTTGGCCATCTGAGATCAGGTTCTGGGAACGCCAACCAGAGAAGAAATCAAGTGCATGAATCCAAATTACACTGAATTTAAGTTCCCTCAGATCAAAGCTCACCCATGGCACAAGGTCTATTGTCAGTTTTGAGGATCTTCTTCCTTTTATCCTCGCAGAATGTGGCATGTTGTTTGTGGTGATATATGTCTTATTAACATTACAATGTGCAGATATTTCACAAGCAATTGCCCCATGAAGCAGTGGATCTTGTATCAAGGCTGCTGCAGTATTCACCAAACCTACGTTGCAGCGCTGTAAGATCAGTTTATTACCTAAAAGAGAATCAGTTTCATGAAGTTGTGAATATTGTCATAGCAATTACTTTTATTTTCTGAAATTTGCATATGGCGAGATATTTAGCAACATAATTTATATCCTGGCTCACAGTTGGAGGCATGTGCGCACCCTTTCTTTGATGATTTGAGAAACCCCAATGCATGCTTGCCTAATGGACGGACGCTACCTCCTTTGTTCAATTTTACAGCTCAAGGTAGGGTTTCTTAGCCATCATTTTCACCAAGAATTTTGTCTATACGATCCTCATTAAACACCCCTGCTGCAGAGTTGGCTGGTGCTTCTGCTGAACTGCGGCAGCGTCTAATTCCAGAACATGCGAGAAAAGAAGATTGCTAAGCCCAGGATGGTCAGATCTTTTTTTTTTGGTGTTCTTTTTTCAGATGCATAGACACTAATGCGACCACATCCTGCCTGCGCCATTAATTGAGGCTCAACCAACTTTGAACCCTCGACCTCGTATATGTGGTTAGGATAGAAAATAGGAGAGGGGTGAGAAATGAATGGGTGGTGGGCATATCCTCAGTCTGCGAGACGTAGAAGAGATGCAGATTCGGGATTCAGTCAATGAGGGTTCCCAAGTTGAAAAAAATTTAGAATGTGGGGTGGGGGGGTGTTGTATGGGCTGAGTGAATGCAAAATGGGTTGTTATATTTGTGGGGGGGCATTCGTTGAAAGATCAACTTAATGGATAAGTTAGATGAATTAGTAGGATGTCTCTGTACATCTCACCCTGCTGTTCCTTTATGTGTTCAAATTCAAATTATCGCCCTTTATGCCCTTTTTGTTTTTGCTAACCATTCAACTCTCTCTCTTCTTTTTTTTTTTAATTTAAATTTAAATTTTATTTGCATTTCTCTTTATGTAGATTAAACTTTTTTTTTATCTCGTAATTTTTTAATAAAAAAAAATTCTAATATATTCAATACAATATTGTTATTGGATTAAGCAACTAAATTGAAACATTTTTATTTTTTTTGAAATTATTTGTTGCAGTCTCAAAAACAGTTCATTTTAAATATGAAAATCTAGTAATGCACATTTTAATGCTTATTGATGAGAATAAAGTAAAAAAAATGATCAAAATTAAATTAACTTACAGTAAGCAAATGAGAATTAATTAATTAATTTAAAAAAATTAGAAATTGGAATTATTTGATTTTGAAAAATCAACTTAATGAAATTGTAATTCAAAATAAAATTGAAAAGGTAATAGGTAATATAATTATAATTAATCGTGAAATAAGTATTTTAATTGATTAAAATAAAAAAAAATGATTAAATTAACGTCTTTGTTAATTAGAACACAATTAATATTTATGTGAAAAATGACCAAAATGAGAACATAAATGGAAAAAATAAAATAAAAATAGTTTATATAGATATTATTAGCTTCTGTCGTTATTTAGATTGTACATTGCCTTGTACACATTGTCACCATTAATTCAATTTGTTTTTATGGGATAACATGTAAAAATAAACATACATTATTTCTCCATTAACTTTTTTGTGAGATATATTAATTTTTTTTTATTTTTTTTATAAACGTGTCGAGACAGTAAATCGTTAACTCTGTCTAATGTACTATACTTAGCTGCAAGCGTATTAATAAATTCAATTTTTTAATCTATAAAACCTCATAAATAATATAATAAAAATAAATAAATATATAAGACATTTTCTACTTTAGAAAAAATAAAAAATCATATGACACGTGGTCCTCTTAAAACGCGGCTACCAATTTAATATAATAGTGGGTGGGGTTAACGTCTGCTTTTGGCTTTCTCCATCGGATTGAACAGTAGAAAGTCCCTCCCTTTTCATAGATATCTACATAACGCTTCTTTCTTCCTTACCAAACAACCTTCCCATATTATCAATCCCTTCTCTGCATTTTCGATTTCAATTCCCCGATTTCCATTCTTATTCTCATCCATCAATCCTTCCTTCTTCTAACAATGCGCCCCTCTAATTCTTCTCTCTCCTCCGACTCTCTCGACACCTCTCCTCTCCTCCCCCACACCATTGCCGATCACCTCCTTCGAAGCCCACGTCTCCTCCGCCGCCCTCCTCAGCCTCTCCATGGTGCCGCTGCTCGCCTTCTCCGCCGAGCCAGCAGCCGCCGTTTGATGCTTCGGGAGCCCTCTGTCCTCGTCCGTGAACATGCTGCCGAGCAGCTCCAGGAGCGCCAGACCGACTGGGCCTACTCCAAACCTATTATTGTGCTCGATGTGCTCTGGAATTTTGCCTTAGTGGGGATTGCTGTTCTGGTGTTGTGTCTCAGCCTCAAGGAGGAACCTCTGGTGCCTTTGAGGCTCTGGATTATTGGCTACGCTTTGCAGTGTCTGCTTCATATTGCCTGTGTGATCTTTGAGTACAGAAGGCGTACTGGACGGAATGTGGGATTGCAAGAGACTGGGGATTCCACTTCGGGATCGGGGAGTGATGGAGAGAATTCTGTGGACTATGGGCCTGAAGAGCAGGCCAATCATGATGAAACTAGGTACGGTCTTCCTTTCTTACTTTTTGGCTCGACTATATGTTTATTTCAACAATTTTTTTTTTCTCTGCAAAAGAAGGTGATAAACTAGATGGATGCTGTATTATCCTTGATCCTCTCTGTTTTTGTTATCTCTTAGGATGATAAATGAGATTCAATTCCTTATTTATGATTGCGTCTGATTTTGGACTTAGTTTTTAATATATTTCTGTTCAATGTGTGACCATTGAGTTTTCTTCTGTAATTGTTTAGATATGCCTAATTTTTGAAATTGAATGTAAGACTGCCTTTTGTGAACAGTGGGAAACTAGTGGGTGTTGCTCAGTTGTTGTGCATTTCATGATTAAGATTGAGGAAAGTTCTAGCCGGTACTCTTTAATG
>CAOGCB010341558.1:0-13471 GCA_948266635.1 Cnidoscolus chayamansa
GTATACTTGCTCCATATGTACTCTTTCTAGATCTATCTAATAACCCACCTCAACAAGGTAGATTTGCCAAATTGTTTAGTTCACATTCAGTAGATTCCTTGAAGTACTTGTGTCAATATGAGTACATAATTATGGACCAATTCATCTAGGACTGTGGCTTCTAGAAAGTGAGGCACCTAAGATACCCTTCCAAACATTGATTTAGCCTCTTAGATTGACCATCAGAACGAGGTTGGTGAGGTAAGCTATAAGCCAATGTTGTGCCCATTTTCAGAACTTTTTCCGGAAAAGACAAGTAAAAATCTTATCCCCATCTGAAGCAATCGTGGGTGGCATGCAACTTAAAAACAGTATTGTGGAAGGAAAGTGTGAGTAGTTAGTGAGCTGGCAGTTGTTATTGAGCTGGAAGTTTTGGATGGAGATTAAGTTGACTTGAGTCAACTGTTTGTTAAGGCAGCTATTGAACTATCTCCAGTATATGAGAAATGATTGTATTCAATTGAGCAACATATAATCAATTCAACAAATCATTCCCTCTCAACTCTATTTTTCTCTCCTCTCATCTCTCTTCTCTACTTGTCACCCTAATTCTCTTCTACAATTCCTTCTATCCTCATCTCAATTTCTGTTCTCAATTTTATTCCTAACAGAAAGCTTCATGTTCTAGGCTATTGGATTTTGAACTATTAGCCATCTCTTTGATGTTTGAAATAAAAGATAGCCTGCAAACCACTAATTTTTTTATGTTAATTTATTTTAATCATCAAGAATCTGTAATTGCATCTGATTAATAGATTTGAGTCGGAATTTTTGGCTGCATATGCTTATATGCTGTGATAAAATGATTTTTTGCTTCACTACTTTACATGAATCGGAAGATATATTTTACTATTCCCATATGGACTGCTTTTATTTTTCCGATATCTGTAGGTCACTGCTTCCAAGCTATGGCGACAAGTAGGAGAGTCTTTCCACCCCCCAAAGTAAGGAATAGTAACAAAATTTTTATAACCATAATGTTATATTTACAGAGTTGGAATGGAGTTGCATTCTTTACAACATTAGCTTTTTAAGCTTCTGACAGCTCGACTCAGCCTGCAGACAGTTGACACTATATCATAAATTTCATCTTCTTCATAATTATATTGATTTTAGATGATTAGAAGTTCAATGTTATTCTTGCTATCCCAACAATGTTCAATTCTTGAACTCTTTCTTACAGGACCTGCACAACAGTTTCTTGGACATTCCGAATTTTCTATGAGAAGGTAATGCCTTTCAGTTGGGAAAATGCTCAGCTTTTGTTCTCTTCTTGTATTGAAAATGTTGATTGGGCTATCTAGAGCAGAAGCATATAGCTTTTCTTGTACAAAGATTTAATGCACATGCATAACTTTCTGTGCTCTATCTTTATAAGACTGGAACTGAGCTTGAGAGAGAGATAGAGAGAGAGACAAACAGACAGAGAGAGTGTGTTCGATCATTGACTCAGATTATAAAATTAATGTAGATGCATAACTTTCTGTTCTTTATCTTTATAAGAGTGGAACTGAGGTTAGATCCCTTCTTAATCATAAATGAGCTTCTCATGTACACACACAGAGAAACAGAGGGAGGGAGGGAGAGAATAATGCAGATGCATAACTTTCTGTGCTTCATCTTTACAAGAGTTGGAACTGAGTTTGGAGCTCCTCCTGCAAGAGAGAGAGAGAGAGAGAGATCTTTACAAGAGAGAGTAAATAAAATTAATGCAGATGCATAACTTTCTGTGCTTTATCTTTACAAGAGTGAAGAGCTTGGATCTCCTACTTGAATATTTAAATGCCATAATAAATGAGATTGATAGTTGTCGGCTCAAAATCTGTATCAGATTTATAGCAGTACCAAGTAATTATCAGTCATCATTTGCATAAAAAACTTCATTATTTTGCATATTTATTGTGTCCTCTATTTCTTGTCCTCTGATACTGCAGGCACTTTTGGAATATGAGAAGCATAAAACGCAAAATGGTGAGCTCCAACTCCCCGGTTCACCCCTGCATCAGCCTTCTGTCGTAGAAAAGGAGGTACAGTTTCATTCCTTCTCCTTACAGTTGGTTCATAGCACTTGGAAAAGCTACAAGTGTGAGGTCACTAAATACTATTGTTGTGCCTGCCTACCTATATTAATAGTATGTGGCATGGGGAAGCATTGGAAACTAGAGAACACGTGTAAATGTTCTGTATTCTCTTTATGATGCTAATAATCATGAGGACGGGATGATTGTACACTGAGAGAGAGAGGCTATGACTACTCACATGGATAAGAGCTTGTCTGGAGTTCATTTGTTTCTGAAGTTGAAATTTGTTTGAGCATGAGATTATCATTTTTTGGTATAAATGAACGAGCATAGATGGTTTCAGATTTCAAATTGGTTGTTTAAACATTTATTTGAGTAACTCATTTGGTAGATCAGAAAAAGAGACATGATTGTTATTATTAGGCATCAACAAGGATAATTCCAATCTTTAGAATCGTAAACCATTCATTAAAAGAAGCTCCACTGTGTGAAAACCCCATGTTCATGAGGTTGTAGGCTTGTGCTAATACAGGTGCAGAGTTATTTTAAATCTTTGGGAGAAGTACTATTTAGTCCGTGTTTGATGATACATTAGTTGGTCCCTTGGTTTCAAAAAGTCAAAAAAATGGTCCCTCCCATCAATAACACTGTTAGTCAAGTGGGAAATGATGTGAGAAAGAATTTTTCATTCCAAATTTACCCTTTCTTAGATTAGGGATTTTTGGAGTTTAGGTTATTTAGGAATTTAACTTTATGGGTGAGGACAAATTAGTCATTTCCCGTTTGATTAATGGTGTTATTGATGGAAGGGATCATGTTGTTGACTTTTTGAAACCACAAGGACTTTTTAATGTTTTTTTGTGTAAGACTTAGGAATTAACTAATGTGTTTCATCAAACCACAGGGACCAAATATTAATTGCCCCTTAATCTTGTGTATGCAGATATTTTTAATTGAAGTAGCTAGGAACAAATCTTATTATCAAAACTTGTTTTCTGTATGAAATTTATTTGTCCATCTCTTTCTCATCCACGTTCTTGAGTTTCTTGTGCAGGTAAGTGGCTACCAAGCACCAGGATCTGGTAGGGCAAGAAGGGATGCTGCAGCTCGTGCTATGCAGGGTTGGCATGCTCAACGCCTTCTTGGATATGGTGAGGTTAGCGAGCCAATCATTAAGGTGTGCTACAACTTCAGATCTGAGCATCATGTCTTTATGTGAGACTTGGTAACGTGTCATTCAATGAGGGACAAAAATTCTTTCTGTCTTTTCTTAACAGGACAAGAACCTGAATTCTGCACCTAGGCGTGAAAAACCCCTAAAAAGCATTGGTACTCCGTATGACTTGAAACTCTTTTCAGCCAGCATATAGTTGATGCTAAGTTACTCTCATTCTAATTATGGTTGTTGAGTCAGGTATGCATAAACAGAAGACTAATCTGGAACATTCCGAAAAAATTGGAAACATTGAAATGGATAAAGAGTTAAGATCTCTGATCATTCCTCTCTAGATTTATTATCCCTTCCTTGATATCCTTCTTGTATCTTTAACAAATTCTTTTAGTTTTGCTCTAAACTTCATTTACATTCGAAAGTGTGGACAAGTATTTATGGTTCTTTTCATGAATGATTCTGTTGCTCCACGTGTAGTTATCTTTAGCACATTGAAATTTAGCATTATTTTCTTTCAACAAATAAGAACTGTTAAGGAAGTGTGATAAATTAGTGGTTAAAGGAGCAAGGAGAAAGGAGGAGACCTAAAATAACATGGAGGGTAGTATAAAAGATTTACAAATTTTGAATATTAATGCAGAATTAGTTTTGAACAGAGTGGCTAATAAGCAATCATATGATTGACCCCAACTATGTAAAATTTAGTGGCTATGTCTTTTATGTTCATGATAGGCCTTTTTAAAAATTATATATATATATATATATATTATTTTGATTTTTAATAAAGGAGCATGTTCTTGCAATCTAGGTTGAATTTTTTAAGATCCTCTATAAAGAGTGAACATCAGTTGAAAGCACACAATTTTTTACCTTCTGTGCAGGGTATAAAGAATAAAGGACCCAATGCCATTGTTAACTGAATCACTCCTAGAAATTTTAAGTCACCTTTCATGACTAAACCAACATTTCTTGCTTCCCCTTAGAGGCAGCATGTGCTGAGGATTTAGGAACCAAATTATCCATAAAAGAAAATAATCCAAAAACTAGACATGCTAGTGGATGTTCTTTTATGATCCCTGATCAAGCAATTCTAAATATTTGTTTTTTTATTTTCCTGGTAGACTGGAAATGGAAATTGTTGATGTTGGACCCCCTGCTGATTGGGTGAAGATCAATGTCCGAGAATCTGTAAGTGTCTGCTATTTTCATCTAAATTCACTATACCTTTGAGCCTTATTCACTATGTTATGGAATTTCGATCAGTCATCAAGTTCTTTCTACCAGAGTACTGACATGTTCCACTGTTCATCTGCACAGAAAGATTGCTTTGAGGTGTATGCCTTAGTCCCTGGACTTCTGCGAGAGGAGGTGAGCACTGCTCTTGAAAATTTTTCACTCTTTAGATGTTCTTTTGCTATACTGCAGTCAAAGGCTCCCATATCTTTGCCTTCTCATTTCTGTAGATATTTTTAATTGATTTTATTCTCAATTCAGATCTCATCTCATGATGTTATATGGACGCATGAAAATGGGCATATAGTTGAACAAACAGAGAATGCACAACTTCCTATAGCTTTTTGCATGAAGATGTGTTGCTAGGTATAGAATGTGTGTGCATTTAGATGCATGATTGCATATGCAAATAACGATTGAAGTTTGAGGTGGTCTGCGTAATGGATAGAACTTATTGGATTTCATAAAAATAAATAAATAAATAAGAGATTTAGCTTTCAAAGCTCATTCTTGGTTTTACCTCGAAGCGAAAGTGGAGTTTATAGTTACACCAGGTGATTAAGGATGCGACATTTTTTTCAAGTTTGAAAATTTCTCTTGTTTTCTTATGAATTAGTGACTTACAAAGTCCATTACTATCTCGATATTCATTCCTTACTTTTGGTGAATTCAGGTGCGAGTTCAATCAGATCCTGCTGGGCGCCTGGTTATAACAGGTCAACCTGAGCAGCTTGACAATCCTTGGGGTATAACACCCTTCAAGAAGGTATTTCTTTGATTTCCCAAGTAGAAAAGGTGAGATGGACAGGGGGGAGTGAGAGAGAGAGAGAGCTGCAGGGGAGTAGGAACTAATTTAATCTACTTTTTTTTAGCTCAATAAGAGTACTCCTTAAGTTTATCTGGGGTTCTCCATCGCTGCCAATTCCAAAGGAAGGATTGTGCAGAACCATGAGCATGAGATTTGTCATTTAAGGAAAAATTATTTGCTTCCCCAGTTCCCCCTTGTCAATTACATATATTTATTTCCATATGCTATTAGAGGGCTTTAACAATAATCAAGCAATAATGTGCTATAGGGCTCTGCTGGCTTGTTATAAAGTCATCTAAGTTTGTATAATTACTTGTGGCCTTAAACCTGTTTGACTTGTTTGTGAACCCTGCAAAAACTTTTTGAAATACCGTGGTTGGATGTGGTGATCAGGTCATAAGCTTACCTTCAAGAATAGATCCACTTCAGACATCTGCTGTTGTTAGCCTTCACGGCCGGCTCTATGTTCGTGTTCCTTTTGAGCGAGGATCAGCTTGAGTTTCTCCTTTCTGTGAGCTTGATAAACAGCTTCATGGGTAATTTATAACTTTGGGGGAGATTGCATGAGGGTCGAAGTTGCAATGAGGGCATTGTCAAGACTTTTTTTTTTCTGTTTTTACATAGTTCAAACCACCAGACTCTGTAGAAGCAATTCATCTTATGTGCAATTTAGAAATTAGTTTCAGATCTGTTAATTGTTAAAGTTGCAGCATATGTCAATTTATGAGGAACTCACCAAATGGATTTTGCATGGACCTGTGTACTCGGTTTAAAACCAGTCTGCTGGGAAGGGCTTCTGATTAGTTCATGATTCACTGGTAAGCACTAGCAGCAGCTGGCAAGAAATGGTCAGGTGGCATACTTTCTGAATTATGGTAGAGGCACTTTTGCTGTCTTGGTGATAATAACAATTAACTATTACCTGATCTAATTATCTCGGATACAGTATTTTTTGGTTAGCTGAACCTGAACTATAAATATGGGAAAGGTGATATACTAGTGCGATGCCAGGCTACGTAGCCGAAGCCTAGATCACTGCTTTGTGGCGCCACTTGGTGGGTGTCATTATATTTGGCACTGAGACGAGTGTCTTGCATATGCAATGCTTGAAAAGCGCTGAAGCTATGGGGTGTCAAGAGTCCGGAGTTGCACGGCCCTTCGCCCACTTCTGAGTTTAATTACTGTAAAAATATTACAAGGATCAATGTTTAATTTGGAAATGGAAACACAAAATAAGGCGTGTTTGATGGACAAATAACTTGGAGCTGGGATCAGCTTGCCAATGTAGTTCATTATTTACATCAGTATTGGGCCACTATCAAGTGAATCATTATTATTCTTTGTGAAATGAAAATTTCCAAGTTCTGCATGGCTGGCCTTGTAATAAAACCATGAAACATGTTCTTTACGTTTCAGATAGTGATAAGCCCATGACACGTAAACGTACTAGGACATCTGGTTCCTTGTCCATGTTGTACCAAAAGATGATATACCCTCGTCTTAGGAGCCTCCACATCCCGGCCCGACAAAATTATGGAGGGGTAAATCACGGTGACTCAGCGGTAATCAAGTGGGAGGCATTTAACTCGGTGCCCACAAGGAGTCCACCCACATAGGTTAAACACCCACATAGGTGAAACTCCCACACTGCGGCTGCCGAGACTCGAACCTTGAACCTTGTACCAATTCTGCCACTTGCTTACCCACTGAGCTAAACACATGCGGGCATCTGGTTCGTTCTCCATATTCGATGCAGTAGCGGTAGCCGCTTATTTTCTTTGAGACCAAAATAGCAAGTGGGATTTGGGAAGAGTATTTAGGTGCATCGACTCGGTCTACTAAGAAGAGAAAAAAAAAAAAAAGGAAAATCAGGAAGTAATCATGTTTCAATTGTATGGCAACCCACCATCTCATTACAGCTCATTGATAAGTCTTATTGCAGAGAAAATTAATAGTGCGCCTCACAAACTAAAGCATAAACAGACAGGCTGTTTCTGCTTCTGCCATATCATTCATTTGAGCTAAAATATAAATGAGGTTAGTGTTTATAGAAAAAAAAAAAAACCCATAAATTGTCATATTGAGGAGAATGGAATACAGGGAGAGAAAGCATCAGAGAAAAGGTTTCAGGTTGAAAACAAAATGGCTTTCAGTTCGGTGGATTGGGTTGAGGAGATTTGTATTATTGTGCAAGTGGAAGTTTTCAGGGAGGGGCAAGCAGGCCTTAAAATTGCTCAAGAAATGTACTAGTAAGAGACTCAGAAGCAATGGTAATGTTGAAGGAGTCCCATCAACTTACACTTCTTTTTATTCAGATGCTATCGATGATTGCTTAGAATTTATCAAAATGTCTGCTATTTCTGCCCATGCAATTCGTAAGAAGTCTAATAGTCCTTAGTGTTTTTCTTTTTCTTTTTTTCTTCTTCGTTTATTATTATTATTAATTAATTAATATTTTCTTTTTTGTGCTTGCCCATTTGACCATGACAGTATTTGCAGCTATAGATCTGATTATGTTAGTTTCTTATTTTTCTGGAAGTCGGTTCAACAAGATGATCATAGGTTAATTTTAAAAAAAATAAAATAAAAATGTATTGTTTTGGGTGTTTGGTCTGTGCATACAATGATGAATAGTGGTAATTCATATTATTTGATTTGTATTCTTCCTTTCTATTTGTCTGTAAATTAAATTATAATCAAATGGATGGCAAAACATATCTTTTTAATTATAAATAAAAAAAAAACATGAAAAACGACATCGTTTTTGCAGCAGTTGATTCTTGTTAAAAATGTATGGATAAGTGATATAGTAATTAAAAAAATTATAATGGATTAGATAAATTTTATAAAATTAATTAAGCAATGCAATTGATAATACAGACAATATGTATCAAAAGAAAAAGAAAGAAGTTCTTGAGAGAACTACACTCATAAAATAAAATTATATGTAGTAGTGCTGATGATTATGGAGTGATGTGTTTCAAGCATATATATATATATATATATATATTTATTTATAAGAAATTAACCATCCCCATAATTTCAATTAACATTACTTCGAAAAAAAAATAACTCTATTATTAATAAATTACAATTTGATAAGTAAATTTATATATATATTTTTTAATTAAAATATTTCTAACAGAATAATTAGATGGGTGTGTAGCATAGCATATGCATATTTGTAACTGACAGCAGAAGTTTCTTCCTTCGGTGGTAACGCAGAGTCAGAAAAAACTGTAAGTTGGGAGAGTCTAATAAAAGAGGGCATACTGTGCAGAAAACTACTAACTAGGGTTTCTTTTTATTTTTATGTAACTAAAAGTAATGCTCTTTTTTACATGACTAACCAGAATACAATGAAATCTGAACAGACGGCCACATGCAGACACGAACACCCCATTACTGCAATTTAGGGCTGAGATTGTCCTATAAGTGGTGATCAATAGATGCAAAACAAATGCACAACATCAAACATAAATTAAAATAAACCCTAGCTATCTAGGTGGAGAGTTGAGCATTATAAATTATATATGTAGTAGCCTCCGATTATTAAACTATCAAAATCTATTACAAATCAAGAAACCATATGCTCAACATACTAACCTTTCCTCACATTCACAGACAAGTCTGCAAATTTCATTGCAAGCTACCAGCCTCCATCAATATACACCTTAAATTCGCTTTTCCTCGTTTCAATCAATTCATCACAACAACATCCCCATCATACCCACATACGTTTTTTTTTTTCTTTTCTTTTCTTTAATGATATATATATATATATGTGTAGAAAGAGAGAGCTTGGCTTTGCATCTCCCAGAATTTCATTTAAAATGGTGGCCTTGCACCACTCCCACCCCATCCAAACAAATCACCTGAAAACGGATACCCCACATTTCCCCCCATGTTGAAAAAAGCACCTCCTCCGCCGCCGCTCCCACTTCCGTTCCCTCCTCCTACACCATCACCCAACTGCCCACCACCACCGCCTCCTGTCACACCTGAAGACTGCGATGCCGTGGACTGAACTTGAACGTTTCCCTCCTCCTCATCCAAAGGCAATCGCTCAAACACAGCGTTAGCAAATGATGCAGCCATCAAAACCACCGGCCCAGAAGCCACCAAGGGTCCGACGACACTCCCTCCCACGACCTGTCCCTGTCCACCAGACAAGAATATCGACAACCCTCCTGCCCCAGGCGGCGCTGGTGGAGGAAGCACGGTTCCAGAGAGCGAAAGAATCTCGAACCTACCGTGCAAAGTCACCACACTCCCCGCAGGAGATGCTGGTTGCTTCAGGGTAACGTTGGCAACTGTCCCGTTGCCGCTGAGTACACAGACTCCTCTTCCTCTCTTCCTCGCATAATTGGATACGCTTTCCATGATGTCGCTGCCGGTGGAAACCTCCAACACGTGGGATCGGAGGGCATTGGGGCTGTCCCGCGTTACAATAATCGGGGGCTTGGGTTTGTTCTTGGAGCCAGGAGGGCGACCTCGAGGGCGGCGATTGCTTCCAGAGCTGGTGGCGGCAGCGTCGGTGTCAGCAGACTTGTGGTCTTTGACTTGAGGTGAGGTGTTGTCTTTAGAATCAGGGGATGATTGATCAGGAATTGAAGGTCGCTGAAGAAGCAGCTCTGGTCTGAGGAGTTGGTGAACATAGCGAGAACCTGCACCTGTTGCTGTTGGCTCATAATCCGCCATCGGCACATCTACTCTCTCCCACCACTTATTTGCCAGCTTTCTCTTTTTCTTAATTTCTTCTCACCCGATCTGATTCTCGTTTACTTTGATGCTGTGAACAAGAAATTTAAGCTTGGTGTCTAACAATGGAGAGATCCACCCAAGAATTCTATAAAATCTTGCTAATTAATTAGCTGATCAGAATGATTTGAGCTTTCAAGAAACAAAGTTGGAGAATTTTTGTATTTAATACCAAGTGAAAGAAAGGATCCAAGAAGTTTACTAAAGGTGGACCAGTTGAATGAATGGTCTCATACATGGAAATTCTGAAGAAGTTTCTGAATTCATATATATATACCCACAAAAAAGCAAGACCAAATCGAAGTGACAAAGCTACAATCCATCAAGAAGCAGTTCCCCATTTGGGCAAAACCCATGAAACAAACCTCGGAGGATTTATTAAAGCTGAAGCATACAATTGTTGTCATGTTTTTAGCAGTTTTTGAGAAGAAGTGAAATATGATTGTGCATCTGAAAGGGGAATCAGATCTTTCAAAGGAAAAGGAAAGAAATTACTATAAAAAGATGAGATATGGAGTTAAAAGCAAGGAAAAAAAAGAAAGAAAGTTAAAAGATGAAGAGAGAAGAGAGAGTTGAGGTGGGAAGAGAAGCAGGAAGGAATATTGAAAATAGATTAGTATAATAAAAATGGAGGATTGAATGGGGGAAGAGAGAGACATGGTTGGTTTTATGAGGAAAAGCAGAATCCAATATTCAAGCCTTCCCACTTTGACCTCATTTCTCATTTCATACCACACCCTCCCTCATTTCTTTATACTTTCTTTAATGATAATATTTTTATTTTTATTTTTTGTATATAAATATATAAATAAATATATATATATATATATTTAGAGGCAAGTTCTAAACCAGGTAAAATATGTGGGTTGTATTTAATTTTTTTTAAATTATAATAAATATCTTAAACAAACATTATCCATCGTCATGGAATAATGGGTTAGGTTATTTTCACATATATATATACATAAAGTTGATGGGTTGAGTTGGGTTGGAATCGATCTTTTTCTTTTTTTTTTTCCTTAAAATAAGACTCATTCTCATACCAAAGAGAATAAGATGTATGTATGTTTATGAGTTGGCGAAGCATTCAAAACACAGCGACTAAAAGAAAGCTGACTCTATGATAAAAGCACATTAAAAAAAAACCTCAAGCATTCAAAAGTTATTTAATGTTGAGAGTCACCCTTTTATAAGTTGATTATATAGAGACACAATCCCATCATGAGGACAGCCGAGTATGGGAGTCCATGGAATCATCCATTTGTAAATGCATGCATGGAACTATCAAGAACGCCTTCAACGAAATCTGAACCTCCAAGAAGCACACCCAGACCCAGTGGATTCCGTATTTCACACGTGTGTAAGTTACAGCAAACAGAGGTCATGTGCGGTCAGAGCAGATGTTGAGATGTCAGACCACGTGGATTCTGTCGGAACATCGGTACTTGGTCAACCTTATCTATTCAATATAATGTGCATGTTTCAATTCTTTGGCGGCAAATCTGTCGTTTCTATAACACCCAACCGGCGACTCCCCATCCACATATTTCTCAGCCCACCTCTCTGCCCTTCCACGTAACCTCTCCTGTTCTGTAGCCCTTAGTAAAGTATACCCACTAATTAATTTCTAATATTTTTAGAAATTAATGCTTAATATATGTAAAGATCGGCTAAAACACCCACTGTATATTGTCTTAGCAAATAAACCAACAATGGTCATAACACATGACCAAGTTGGTGACAATCATGAGTCGAATTAGATTTTGCTGAGGTGATTCAAAAGAGAAGTTGTAATTGATAACATCAATTAATGTATCCAGCACATGCAATCTGTCCTCTTTCCATCTCATCCCCAACTTGTAGAGCAGCCAGCAGTCCTTGATAATCACATTCCTACCATCTTCTGAGTTGTAATAGAATTCAATCCCCTCTCTTCTTCTTCTTCTTCTTTCGAAAGAACGAGCTCTGCCAATGGCGGCCATTTGTTAAGTTACTAATTAAGTGCAAGTGATCATCATCAACATTTGGATTTATTATAACATGTGGACATGATCATCAACATTTGGATATATTATAACATTCTCATTTTAAAAATAAATAAATAAAAAATTAATAGAATTTATTTAAGAGCTTCTAATATTCTATTTCAATATCACAAATTTAAAAAGAAAAAGAAAAAGAACTATACTACGTACTGCCATATAAACAAGATTTCATGCCATTCGTTGAAAAGCGACATGAATATAAAAATAATGGGAATCACACAACGTAGTAAATGATTTTAAATTTTTTTTTTTTTTTAATGGATCATTACCTTCAGTGTTCTTAACTCATAATAATAAACCTACAGGACCACAATTTTCTAAATGATTTTCTTTCTAAGAAATATATATGCATTTATGATTATCCAAAAAAAAAAAGAGATTATGGGTTATGGATTTTTCTCTTAATTAATTAGTTTATTTAAAGATCAACCAAAGATAATTTTCTTTTTAGTGATAATAAGATGTTTACTTTAAGCTTTTTGGGTATCTTGAATGATGACAATCTTAAAACTAAATAAAGCATGAGATGAGATGACGCTTTCACTCCATAACCTAAGCTATATATATGCCTTAACATATTATATAAATACAAAATACAATTAGTTCAGTGTTAACAATTTCGAAAGTAAAAAAAAAATAATAATAATAAAAAAGAGAGAGTAGAAATTAATAAAATAATTAAAAAATAATGTTAAGTGGGCCACACCCACGATTCAATAAATATGTCCAAGGGGTTAAAATAATTTTAATAAATTAAAAAGAATAAGCAAGTTGCACATAACTTTTTTTTTTTAATTTAAAATCACTATTAAGTGCAGTGCAAGGACAGAGCATCTGATTGAAATGGGGTCATGTGGGCCCATCTAAGGACAGGACATTGATGCCTGCCTTGGTCTCCGATTATCTTCAAACTCGATCATCATCCTATTCCAGGACATTGTCCGACTCTCCATTTCTTTTTAGTGATTTCTAAGGAACCAAACAGCTAGTTTTACAAAGCAACTATAACAAGAAATGTCTGGTGGATCGTTATTTTATTTTTATAAAAATAAGACCACACTGTAGGATTCTCATAGCTCAAATTCTAGTTTTTTTTTTTTTATATATATATTTATTTAAAAAAATACAAAAAAAAAAACACTAATTTAAATCAATTTTCTTAAGCCTAAAAAATTACTATAAAGAAAGAAATACAGGCTTTTTAAGAAAAACATTGAGCAGTCGTTCAAAATCAATACGGCATGAAATTGACAAAATACACAATACATAATTGAGAAAGTCAAGAAAAGCAATAAATATGTCTAACAAAATTTTGATAATAGAGAAGTTAGAGCGAATCACAGCTCAAATGAATGGAAAGTGCTGACGTTGGAAGCGTTCACGTGATTCGTTC